>JZSA01004314.1:0-11589 GCA_000956155.1 Cotesia vestalis | reverse complement strand
AAAAAAATTAAATTAAAAAATTTCACATGTAAAAATTAATAAAAATTACAAGTGAAAATTTTTAGAAGTATTTTTTTATGGTAATTGATTTATTAAAAAAATTTTTAAAATTAACAGCTGACTGTTAACTTCAGTATTATAATTTTTCAACAAATAAATTATGGAAAAAAAAAATTAAGATGTAGAAATTTTAAAAAGTTAAAATTGCAATTTTTTCAACAATAATTTTTCAAAAAAAAATTTAATACTATATTAATTTTTTAAAGGAATTAAAGCTTTAAGAATGCCATCACTTGGCGTATGGGCAGCATCGGTGGTCGGCGGAGCAGCTTTTGTTGGGCTGACTGGCTACGGATTTCGTTCTTTGATAAAAACAACAGTTGTCCATTCACCACACTACCACAAAGCTATGGAGTACCTGTACGCGCATGAAGAATCCAAGCAACTGCTGGGAGAACCGATTCAACAAGTAGGATCCATGAATGTTGGAGACAAAAAATACTTTGGAGAGTACAAAACTCTTAAGTACTACACTGTACCGGTCCAAGGTTCCAAATTTCATGGAAATTTGACCTACTGGATCACTAAAATTAATGATAACGATAATAACAACAATAATAGTAACAATAATGATGATAATAATAGTAATAGCAAATATGTAGTAAAAAAAGTTTTATTAGAAGTGTTGACGAAGCCACGTAAAATTGTATGGGTTAAAAATGACAATAAAACGTGATGAACTATTTAAAAGTTTGCAGCGGCATGTCTGTAATTCCTTCAGGAACTCTGAGACCACGGCGGTTGTTCCCGAGGGCAGCTTGAAGAAGAAGAACAGCAGCTCCAGCGGTTAATTCTACTCCTTTAGCATCGCTCAATAGGGGATTCACTTCTACGAGCTCGATGGCGTTTAGTCTGCCGGTACGGTACACTTGTTCCAGTAAATGGATACCTTCTCTGACTGTCAGTCCTCCCCGTACTAAAATATTTACATTGATATTTTTATGCTATAATTTATTTATTAAGAAAATTATAAAAATTATCAGGTCTCAATTTATAATGCTAAGTTAGCCGACGTTTTTAATTTTTTAATTTTTTATAATTTATTAAATTGGAACAAAAAAATATTTTTTTAAAATTGCACTCAAAGTTTTTCAAGTTTTCTACACATGAAAATTTTTTTTCTTATTTTGTTGTAATGATTTTTTCAATAAATAAAGTTATAAAAATTTTTAAATATCGGCTAACTTAATTTTCACTTTCAATTTCAGTACCATGATAAATTTAATTTAAATTAAGTATACCAGCAGTTCCAGTGCTAGGAGCTTCGAGCGGATCCAAAGCATCAATATCAAAAGTCACATGGATCGACTTTTCAGAATGAGGATCTAATTTTTCTAATGCCATATTAACGACCTGGTGAATTCCGAGTCTTTCCACATCGTCGATCCCAAATGCGGTGATACCAAATTTTTCAATCACTAATCTTTCGTACATGTCGACTGAGCGCAGTCCAATGTATGCTATGTTCCTTATTGACAACCTGAAATAATTTAATTTTATATTATTAATTTAAAAAAATTTAATAGATTGTATATAAAAGTCAATACAAACAACCAACATTGGTTTCTGCCAATCCATCCCAGGCAAATGAGGCCAGTAATCAGACAACTCGGAAGCGATTAACGCCACAGGCATTCCATGAGCATTACCACTGCTACTCGTCTTGTTGGTATTTAAGTCCGCGTGAGCGTCTACCCAGAGTAAGACAACATTGTCACTACCCTTGGATTTGACATGTGCGTCGACAGTCCCTACAGTTAAGCTATGATCTCCACCGAGTGTCACTGGAGTTCTTCCGTCTTTTAGCACTTTCTCAAACATCTCGGACACTTTGTACGTGCAAGCGGCAACTTCATTCAAATGATCCATATTATCGATACTTTCTTTCGATTTTATTTCATATTTTACATCTCCGTAATCTTTTACATCCAATCCTATCAATAAAATTATTTATCATTTTTTTTAATAATTAAATTACATAAAATAAAACTAACAAAAGTTTTTTTTTTTTATTGCAATTTAATTGTAAAAGTCCTGAAAATTTTTTAGATGTGTGTTAAATTCAGTATCATATGAAATTAATTACCAATATTCTCCAATCCTTGGATAAGCCCAGCCTTTCTGATAGCATCTGGACCAAGCTCAACGCCTTGCTTTTTCTAAAAATAAATATAAAAATTAATTGCAATGAAATAGGTAAATAAATAAAATTTTTTTCTCACCTGGCCTTTGTCAAAAGGTACTCCAATGATTCCAACTTTTCTGTAATTTCTTACAGTAATTGTTTGTCTTAAAAAACATTGGCACTCTTGGAGAAGTCTCGAACAGTTCTTGGTTCTAACAAACATTTTTGGAAACTAATAGCTATATAAAACAAGAAAAGCAGATTATTCTGACTCATCGTAGATAAGTGTTTGAAACGCGATGACCTTATGATCTTAGTATACTTACCGGTGATAGAAATTATTCTTAAAAATAAATATATTGGGATTTTATATTTTAAATAGTTTTTTTATTTTTATTTATATCACCATTTTTTCAATTTATACCACGCATAATTAATAACAAGTGAGTAAAGTGAGTATGACTTTGTGAAAATGCAATTTTTATAATAAAAATCATACGCAAACATTCTTTCTAATTATAATTAGTAATTACACAATATGTATGGCAGTTAGATTAATTTACTTAGGTCCCAACATTTGTTCCGGTCGAACCCATTGGTTGAACTGTTCTTCAGTGAGACCGTTCTTTAATGCTGATTTATGATTATTGTTATTGTCTTTAAGGTTGTTAAACTAGTTACTAGTGTAAAAAATCTTGACTTGATTTTGTCTTTTAATGATTTCAGATGTTTTTAAAAAACAATTAATTAATTTTATAAAATAAAAATTAATCATAAAAGATGTTCATATTTTTTTTTAAATATTTAAAAAACATAAAAAATTTTTAACAATAAATTTATATTGATATTATCAATATTCGGCTCGATACCAACGACGCAGTTTTTAGTAAACGCCGCTGCAGAATCTCCAAGCAGTCTAGCAGATCTGAGAGTATTGGCAACCATAACAGGTTTGAAAACATTAAGTTCAAAGTGGCCATTGCTACCCCCAATTGTTGTAGCGACGTGGTTGCCCATTACTTGAGCACAGACCATCGTAATAGCTTCACACTGAGTCGGGTTGACTTTTCCAGGCATAATGGAGCTTCCTGGTTCGTTTTCTGGGAGCGACAATTCGCCAAGTCCACAACGGGGTCCACTTCCGAGGAATCTGATGTCATTGGCTATCTACAAAAAAAAAATTAATTATAAAATTATAAAATTTTACCTTCATGATAACTAAAAAAATTAATTTACCTTCATGATAGAGACTGCAACAGTATTCAAAGCACCGTGAACTTCCACGATAGCGTCATGAGCTGCAAGAGCCTCAAATTTGTTCGGCGCGGTGACAAACGGATAGCCAGTAAGCGAAGCTATTTTAGCGGCTGTCTTCTCAGCGAATCCTTTCCTGGTATTCAGCCCAGTACCTACGGCAGTACCTCCCAGAGCCAGTTGATACATTCTCGGTAAAGTGTCCTTGACTCTGGCGATTCCGTACTCAACTTGAGTCGCGTAAGCCGAGAACTCCTGGCCCAAAGTCAACGGAACCGCGTCCTGGGTGTGAGTTCTGCCGATCTTAATAATGTCCTTCCAGGCGTCGGCTTTGGCTTTCAGCGCTGCGTGAAGCTGGGTCAACCCGGGTAGCAAAATTTGGTTAATCTCCAAGGCCACGGCGATGTGCATGGCTGTTGGGAAAGTGTCATTCGAGCTCTGAGACATGTTGACGTGGTCGTTAGGGTGAACAGGTTTTTTTGAGCCTAGCTCTCCACCAAGAATTTCTATTGCACGGTTAGATATTACTTCATTGGTATTCATGTTTGACTGGGTACCGGAACCTGTTTGCCAGATCACCAGTGGAAAATGATCTTCGTAAAGTTTTCCGCTTATTACATCATCAGCGGCTTTGCTTATCGCGTCGGCTACTTTTGGATCAAGGCCAAACTCCTTGTTTACTTCTGCGGCTGCTTTTTTTAAGATTCCCATTGCGACTATTACTCTGTACTGAAAATTAGTGATGATTTTAATGACTGATACTTATAAATTGTGATAAAAATATAATTTTTTATAAAATTCGTAGATAAATTTTTTTATAAAAATTTTTTTGATAAAATAATGAAAATTTTTTTTTTAAATCGGATTTTTTATCAAATTGACTGATTCAAATGATCTGATATTTAATCTTAACAATAAAATTTTATTAATAATTTTATTTGTAAATTTAAAAAAAAATTATCGACATAATTTTTTTAAATTATTATTTTATAAAATATAAAGAATTGTCATGTATTTATTTAAATGATCTGATATTTAATATCAATATATTTATAAAAATTATTAGCTAAAAAACTTATCAACCTACCGGCATACGTTCAGATTTATCACCAATAGGAAAATTCATAACAGATCTCAAAGTTTGCGCTCCATAATATTTATCCGCTGGTACTTTCAACTCTCCAAAGGTGTCACGTTCAAGCCGGTAACCTTTATCGGAGCTCTGAAAAAAAAAAAAAAATTTTACTATTAATTATCAATCACAATAAATAGGTAAAACAAATTATAAAAATAAAAGATCGGACCATTTTTAAAAAAAATAAGATTCAAGATAAAATAAACACACGATAGCCACGTATGGTTCACAAATGCGGGGGGTATCGCTCTGATTTGACTTTACATGACCCTGAGCTCTGAGTAGGGGTAAATAGATTGTAAAGTTTACCATCTCTGGGACTTGAGATAGTATGGATCCATTAGTACATATTAAATGAATTTTTTATTCCGTTTGTTACTGAATAAAATTAAGTAGAGCGCAGTTAATACGCTGTTACGATTCTAAAGTTTTACTACCACACTTTAAATAATTTTTATCTATTGCTTCTTTTATTACTGTCATTTTTAATGAAGTAAGACATATGGGTTGGAAGAATAATTTAATTTCAGCCCAAATGATCCTGTTACGCAATTGCTCTAATCTGTTATGAATAAAAAATTTTTTAATCTACAAGAAAAAATTAAAACAATATTATTTTTAAAATTAATTTTAATTCATCTTATTTTTAATTATAAATTAATTTATTAAGTAATTAAAAGAAATATATGTACTCACATTACGAACAATAATATTATTAAATACTGAAGCTTGTTTCAACCCATGAGAGAGTCCTAGATTTACTTTCAGCTGATTGCGAACTACGGATAATCCTCGACCCCTAAATACATTGTAAGACATTTTTTTTGTCTAATAATTTGTTTATTTTTTTTCCAAAAAATTTATTTCTAATACTGATTTTTTAAGCGCGAGGTTAGGTTGGGTTACTACTTTTTACGGAAGTGTTGGATAATTCCCCACACACATACACAGCTGTTCAATTTATTTAATTTTCCCGCTTCTATTCTTACCTACCGCCAATAAGATTTGATCATTCTGATGAACCAACTGAAGGTAACGTTTCTCTAAAGTTTTTTTTAATTATCGCCATCATTTTTTTCTATCAATAACCTAGCCGACGCATGCTCCATTTTTCTTGGAATTTCCTCCTGCAAATTGTTGCTGTTTAATAAATTTTGTCCTATAATTAATTACGTAAGTGTATTTATAATTACCATTATTACTGCTTAATAAATTAACTCTTCACTTTTGATAATTGGAATTAACTTTAATAAGTTTTTTAAGTCAATTGATAAGTACTTTTTCTGAAATTTCTTTTTTTTTTGAAAATATTTTTAACTTAATTATTAAAGACACTGAAGCTAACTGACATGGAAAAATTTTTTATAATTTTATAGCAATTAAATTATCATAAAAAAAAATATTAAAATTAAGTTAGCTGACATTTTTAATTTTTTGATTTTTTTTCATTCATTAAATTAGAGCTAAAAAATATTTTTGAAAAATTGCACTTATAATTTTTCAAGTTTTTCACAAGTGCAAACTTTTTTTTACTTTTTTTTAAAAAAAAAATTACAAAAATTTTTAGATGTCAGCTAACTTAATCTTCGTTAAAAAAATTCTACTTGTAAAAATTAAAAAAAATTGTATAATACTAAAGTTAGCCGACGTTTTTAATTTTTTGATTATTTTTCATACATTAAATTACAATTAAAAAATGTTTTTTAAAAATTGCACTTATAGTTTTTCAAGTTTTTTTATAAATGAAAATTTTTTTTATTTTTTTGTTATGATTTTTTCAATAAAAAAAAATTCTAAAAATTTTTAAATGTTGGCTAACTTAGTTTTCATTATTTTTATTACAAATCAATTATAATAAAAAAAAAAAACCGTATTAATTAATTTTTGATATACCAACAGTTGACGGAGGACACCGTGCAGTAATCTTCGATAGATTCGCTGGAATAAAAAACCTGGTAGTAGGAGAGGGTACGCATTTCTACATTCCCTGGATCCAAAAGCCAATAATATTCGACATTAGATCTCGACCAAGGAACGTACCCGTAGTAACTGGAAGTAAGGATCTCCAGAACGTCAACATTACACTTCGTATCCTCTTCAGACCGAAGCCCGACCAGTTGCCGAAAATTTACACCATCCTTGGCGTGGATTACGACGAGCGTGTATTACCTTCAATCACCACAGAAGTTCTGAAGGCAGTCGTCGCGCAGTTTGACGCTGGTGAATTGATTACACAGCGAGAGTTGGTTTCGCAGAAAGTCAGCGAAGACTTGACCGAACGTGCCTCGCAATTCGGTGTCATTCTTGATGACATTTCTATTGTAAGATTTATCAATCATATTAATTATAATTTATTATTTATAATTAAATATTTGGGTACTAATTTATTGATTAATTTATTTAGACACACTTGACATTCGGTAAAGAGTTCACTCAAGCCGTTGAATTGAAACAAGTCGCCCAGCAAGAGGCTGAGAAAGCAAGATTCTTGGTAGAGAGAGCCGAGCAACAAAAGAAAGCAGCTATTATCAGCGCTGAAGGTGACGCGCAGGCTGCCAGTTTAATCGCAAAGTCTCTCACTGAAGCCGGTGACGGTCTAGTTGAGCTGAGAAGAATCGAGGCTGCTGAAGACATCGCTTATCAACTATCACGCTCACGGCAAATTTCCTACCTACCTTCTGGCCCTGGCATCCTGCTCAACCTTCCTCAATAATTCGATTTAACTTGAGTCGAAAATTATTCTAACAACATTAAAGCCCACGCTTGTAAAGTTGGACTTGTTTGTTAGGGATTGTCATCAGTATTTCTGAAACTAACAGATTGATAAAAATTAATTATAATAATTTTGGAGGTACTGATGCCAATGCTGGACTGTCAATGCCAGTTTTACACACGCCAGAAGCTCCGAGCAAAAGATAACCAGTTGTAAAAATAATATCTATTTACTTACGTTTATAATTACTACCATATTGATAATTGAAGAAATAGCATTTTGTAGTAATACTACTTCTGGGAATGCCCAGAAATTCATATGATTTCCATTTAATAATTTAGACTACTGGGATTATTAAAGTTTTTATTACAAATTTGATTATGATATTCAAATTGAGAGACATCTGATAATTTTTTTAATTAAAGCAAGAAAAATTTATTTAAGAAATTCCATTTTTAAAAGTTCTGAAAAATTGTAAATGCAATTTTTTATAAATAATTTTCTAGGCCTAGATTATTTAAAAAAAAAATAAAAACTAAAAAATTGTCAAGTGTCTGCTAATTTCAGTGTCATGTTTAATTTATTATTTTATTCTTTAATTTAGTGTCAGTTAAGCTAGCATGGCCAAATAAATAGAATTGCTTTTATACAATTTGTGAATTATAAATTTTTAGATAATTGGTTTTTTTGAGAACAATAAATTTTTTTAATGGAATAAAATTGCAAGTGTCAACAACTAGGTCTTTTACCTTAGCATCAAATATTATTTTTCAGCAATAATCAACGATTCTGCTTATTTGGCTTTATTTACGACAATAATTTCGCAATAATAGTTTAACAGGCGTTTTAGTTTACATTTTTCAGTAAATTAACTGCACAGCTATGTAATGACGTTTATTTAAATGATAGTTAAATATAATTTTTCGACGTGTCTTGACGTTAAAATACTTATCCTGTTGGTTAAAAGCAAAATATAATAAGTATAAGCTTGTGACATTACATCGTCATCACATGTTTGCGCCAAGGACAAAAAACAACTCACTTAGTACAGACTTGGAAATGAAACAAACGATCAGGGTGGAGTTTATTCTGTCGAAAACAGAGCCAAGTTAATTGTGAGGGAAACAAAAAAAAATATAACAACTAAATAAAAGAAAAGAAATAATAAAAATAATAATAGTCATCTACATATGCACAATAGTAACATTGACCATCGGACTAACGACCGCCTTTTCCTCCTTACCTTCTTTATTCTTTTCCTTTATTTTTAAAAAAGTTTTGTTTCTCTTAGCTTCATCCTACAGGCACACACCTGTTACTCGCTGCTGCCGCCACCGCGACCTGGTACGCACGCGAGCTACATATGCGCGGTAAGCTTGCGATCTTTGTCGATGCAGGATAAGTTGATATCATAGCTTTTTTATTTCACACGGGGAGCCAAGAAGAAATCGGCTATTTATCCTTGATAAATTCAGGGGAAGACTTGAGTTTAATAAATAAAAATTAATAATGTTTAAATAAATTATCTATTATGAGTAGAGTGTGATTGTAATGAAGAAATTATGAATGATATTATATCTTCATTTAAATACATACCTGGGAGAATAACAGTAATTATCTTGGTGTAAATTAAAATCTCAATTAAGTAATTAACACTTGTTATATTGATTTGTAATTCTATGGATATATATTTATGATGTACTTGTGTAATTGTAGATGTGATGTACGTACGAGTTAATGGGATGACGAAAGAATGGGAGCGGCCTACTCATAGCCTTAGTTTATTATGTATATACTTCTTACTTCTTTTGGCCGTGGGTTATGACTCGCGGTAGCTCCACCAGACTCTGGGTGTGTTAAGTGACATAAATTATTGCCAACTGTGCCACTGTGGACTCTAAAATTGGCATAAATCATCGTAAACTCCTGAGAAGAATATAAACAATTGTATATGCTATGTTACTAAGGAGTATTAATGAAGAAAGTGTGTAATTATGATTTTAATACTTACATAAGTAATTAAGATTCTATTTTAGTAATTAAAAATTTCGAATTTTTTTCAAAATTACTATACAATAAATTAAAAAATTTATTGCTAATTTAGTGGAAGATATAAAATGATTTTTTTATCATTTTGATTGATGATCAGAAACTGAAAGTTTTGCCGCTCATAAAGTTTTTAAAAACTCATCAAAATTTATTTTTCTCAAAGTAAACGCGTTCAGTTGTCACCTTTATTTTTTTACACATATCTTCTTTAAAAAAAAATGTTTAATTTTACTAAGATTAAATTTTGCAGGAGAAAATAATCATTCAATTTTGAAGATATTGAAATTATCAGATACTCATTAATTTTAATTTTCTTGAAAAAATAAACTAAATCTAGAAACCATATTGACGATTGACTTTAATTGTTAATAGAAGTAATACTTCTACAATTTTTGACAAAATTCCGCATTGTTGGCCAACCTGGTCCTCCTAATGAAATCTCTATCCTAAAAATCAGTAAAACAAGAGAAACAAAGACTTAAATAGGAATTTAAAGTAAAAATATAATAAATAATTTAGTTTCATTACCCCGAGGCTGTGGACGAGAAGCCTTTGGCTACTCGAGTTAGTTGGGGCTTCATGATGAATTTCCGACGAGTAATTTTGTCCATTGGAATAGCATGCCCGAAACAATTTGTCTGCTACTCTTCTTCTGGCTCGGCCATTATCCTGCCGTAATTTTCCGTAAGCTGGTTGATTATTTATTTTTTAGTTTCGTTTGCTAAGCGTTAGAGGATGCTCTGGCCAGCTCTGAATGATGTACATACACATATTTTGGCGACGTTGACGTTGACGAAAAACATGTCTGGGTAAGAGTAGAGGTAAGAAAAAAAAATAAAATAAGCGATCCAGAGTGTAGAATGTAGACTTGAACAAACGCGATCAAGTGCTCTGGCAATACACTTGAATTTCACGGGATGTGTTTTGGAGTCTTGCGGCTGCAAACTGTCGAACATTTATGGTAGACGGACCGCAAAGACGACCGGATGATACGCCCCTTGTGTTACACATATGTTCCGTCGAATAAGATCACGGCTCTACACGAATTTTATTTTATTTAACATATATGTGAGTATTGCTACTGCACGGAAGACGAAACGATCTTGTGGGAATTATTTTTCTTCCCATCAGCTGCACCCGTTCTTATTTTTTACTCACATAAGTCCTGTAAACATATTAATATATACATATATGTACTTCCAGTGTGTGCAAGAGGAACTTACTAAATATTAATCTTTGTCTTTTAATCTTCCGCCATTTAACCGAAATTTAATACAAAAACCTAAGGAACAAATAATTGTGAAATAACAGTTTCATAACCTCAAAATTTAATTGTTTTTTTTTTTTTTTAAGTACTTGTATTGTTAAAAATTATCTTTTCAATTTTTATGGAAATTTTTACGATACTAAAATTAGCAGACATCTAAAAGTTCTTCAAATTTTTATAACAAATCAATTACTGTAAAAAAAAATTTTTTTTCAATTCGCACTTATAATTTTAAAAAATTTCTACATGTAAATTTTTTTTTGTTACAATTTAATTGTTATAAAAATTAAAACAATTTTTAGATGTCTGTTAAATTCAGTATCATACATTTTTTGTATTAATAAATTCTTGTTCACTTCTTTTAATCGTTAGAGGCGCTAAGCTCGAGTTTTTAGCGCCCAATCAAAATTCAAAATTTTTGATAACTTCTCTAGCCGTTAGAGGCGCTGAAACCCGAGTTTCATTAATTTAGCGCTGCGTCATTGTCACAGTCGTTTCTTCTTAAGATTTTTTAACTACATATTTATAAATTAAATTGTTGATGATTATTAAGTTGTAATTATTGTAAGAGGATTAAAAAACGATGAATAACAAATATTCAGGTATAATAAATAAATAAATTTAATGATGTTTAATTTAGCTGTCACTTGACAATTTTTCAATTTTTTTTAACAAAAAAATTTGTTCTAATCCGTGCGATTTTTTAAAAACATTTTTTTTAGTTCTGATTTAATTAATAAAAAAAAAAATTGTTAAACGTCGGCTAATTTTAGTATTATTTAGAATTTTACAGTAATTAAATTATTATGAAAAAATTTCCTAAAAATTCCATATTTGGAAAAATTTTTATAACCATTTTTTTTAATGTCATTGATTTATTATAAAATAAAAAAAATTGACAGTTGTCAGCTAACTTCAGTATCATATCGTTCTACATTCTAATTTAGAAATATTAAAATATACAAAAGTTAATGTGGTCTAAAAAA
>JZSA01004313.1:0-38719 GCA_000956155.1 Cotesia vestalis | reverse complement strand
AAGAAGAAGAAGAAGAAGAAGAAGAAGCAGCAGCCGAATAAGAATAAAAGGTAGAATTATCAAAATTTCAAAGATTTATTTAATGATCAGCGCTTGAATGTAAGCATTATAACAGTTTTAAATTCATCTAGACCCAGAATAAGGACTTGACTTTTATTATTGTATGGTATTGCGTGCACCGGCACACTTTACTGATTACAAGGTGTTTTCTTCACATAAGTCTCGATCTAAATCAATCGCATCAGCTCTGGGGGATAAGTCATGCACTAAGCGATGATATGTGGACCCACCAGTGGCGATCCTTTCGGTCTAGGAGAGCTGCAGCGTGTCTGCTAAAGTGTCTAGCCCGAGGGCTAACAGCAGGAGACAGGAGCAGGAGTCCAAATAAAAATAAAGGAAAGAGGTGATATGCGTTTTGTTATAGTATACTTAGTTTTAGGTTTAGGCTCAGGTTTAAAAGTGCATCTTCGCTAAAAACTAAACTAACTCTTGCATGCTACAGGGCCCGTCGAAAATTGATGTATACCCAACCCAACACAACCGGATAG
This sequence comes from Cotesia vestalis, assembly GCA_000956155.1. Classification (NCBI taxonomy): domain Eukaryota; kingdom Metazoa; phylum Arthropoda; class Insecta; order Hymenoptera; family Braconidae; genus Cotesia; species Cotesia vestalis. The sequence continues at coordinate 38,171 of JZSA01004313.1, read as the reverse complement.
AGGATGGAAGTGATAGCCAGCATCAGCACTTTGGCAATTTAACGTGTGCTGGTCGACGAGCTAGGAGCGAGATCATTATACACGTGAGTAACGTTTTTCAAGTTTAAAGACCTCTATTACGACCAATGGCTAAATAATTTTAGTGATAGTATTGTAGAAAAGGAGTAGCGCGTGTGCTCGAGTAATCTTGCGTGCCAAGTCTGACAGAATTCACCATCCGGAGATTTGATGGCGAGTTTTGTTACTTTTTTTCTTTTATATATTGTAAAAGGCTGCATAATCCGTATCCTGTCCCTCGAGCCGGACACACGAGCCCTTAGGACAAATTTTAAGCTAAGCTGTATGTTATGTACGCAGTTTAATCGAAATACGCTTTGGAAGCAGCCTGGCGTGCAAAGATCCAAAGCATCATCATCAGTCTAGTCCAAACTGACGAATTACTGCCCGGAATGCGTCATACTGTCGGCCTGGGGCACTCGTTATTTGCCATTCGTTTGTGGTTTCGCTGGATGACCATCTAGCTTTTAATTCCGCGTTTTGTTAATATTAATATTAACACACATTTATACATACGCTGTCTTTTGTCTCAATAAACTCATGTGTGTGTAAATATGTGAGTATTCATGCGTGAGTATGCAAGTACACACGAGTAGATGGACGTATGCAAGCTAGTCAATGACGTGTCCAATTTTATTTATGTCCCGTGTATAATTATGTCTACGACGAGAGATTGTCGCTGTCAATGGGAAAGTTTTAAATTTTTATCGTTTATAATGTTATTTATATGCATAAAGAAATTACTATTGAGTAAATAATGATTGGCAGGAATCATTTTTGTGCGTAATAATTAATAATAAGTGTGTCCATGCATACAGTTTCTTTATTAATGTTGAATTTAAGTAGCGTCGTGTCTTTAAAATTCAACTTTCTGCAATGTAGGTTAATTTATGATGCAATTATTTATAATAATAATCACAACGCGCGTTTCCTGGTGTCAAATGTGTGGACTTTGACCCACCAAGATGAGAGTTGTTAACATTTGAAAAAGATTATCGTGTATGTGGACCAGATTTTCTGTCAATATCTCGATAACCGCTATTGTCATTGTAATTAAACGTTATTTATTCAGAAGGGTCGAGTGTCAAAGAATCCATCATCCATGTCGTTTACTATATTAAGTCACGGGTTTATAAATAAAATCATATTGCTTATTTATGAATTTTTTTGGGGCATTGAGATTGTTGTTACTGCAAGTTATAAATAGGGTTGAATTTTTTTTAATTTTAATTGTTATTACAATTTTATTTGTAACGTGACGTATTAACTAATGCATTTTTTTGGTTTAAGTAAATTTTACTTGATTAAATAATTTTTCGTCTTGATTCAAAACAATGAAACTTTTCAAAATTATGCTTTTGAATCCAGAATATATTATTTTTCCGTGGAAGAACTTTGAAAATACTTGTTCGATTGACATTACATTTTCTTTTTGAATAGACTTAAACAAATAATTTAATTTTAATTTTGAGTGCGTATGACTCCTTAAAAAAATTTATCACCGTAAACAATTACTCACGTTGATTCGATAAAATACAAAAGATTAAGTTTTAGCCTGTAAATAATTACTCTCGATGTTTTCTTCTTCTTTTTCTCACTTGGTGCCAAATTATTAAAAGCTAAATACTGCGTCTTTGATTTATGCACAAAACCCGTAGCCCCTCTCGAAAGACGGGTTTGTCGAGGGCGAGAGGGGGAGGAGTGACTGAAAATATATCTCAAGCCAAAGTATATAAGAGGGTGGACCGCGCGTGCGGGATGAGGAAGAAGAGGCGAGCACGCGCAACCAGCTTTGTGGAGATTAATTTTATTACTTCCGCCCGAGTAATTATTGCATTACTTCACCGAGCAAGTTGCCCGTGGGTCCTTCCTTCCTCAGCGGTACAGGCCGGGTTATTCCCTCTCTCTCTCGCATTTTTAAAATCTCTTATTTTAGTTTTCATTTCTTCTTTCCTTATTCCCAACTTTTTATTTTAAATCTTTTCCTCTCTCTTTCTCTACTTATTCAATTGCACTGTAACTCGTGTGGAAATTTCAAGCGCTCCTGTAAACACGGTGTGAGTACCACTCACACTCAATTCATTATTGCATATTGTAAAGAGTGTTAATTAATATCCTATTAATATTAACAAGAATGCATAAGCCAATTGTTAATTTAATTAACTGTTGCATTTGAATAACCAATTTACTATTTATGTGCTGTTTATTTGTCTTTTTTTTTTTTTTTTTTTTTTTTTTTTTTTATCAAAAATACCTTTTGAGCGCCTTTCAATTAAACTTCTTCCTCATTATAACTTGAATTAATTATTCATCCACTGAAATTTCGATTACTCATTGACACTAAATTCAATTTAGGTATCCAATGAATAATTAACGAACCAATAATGAGATTGGAAACGTCCTTTAATTAGTTTTATAAATATTCAAACAAATCGATTTACAAAATGAGAGAATAAAATAGTAAAAATCATCTAGTTATATGTATGGTCATATAAAATTATTTAAAAAATGTTTTTCATATGTGTTCACGTCCATTAACATTTATTAAATAAATAGGCTTAATATTTAATTAATTTGAGTAAAAATTAAGGTCTGATAAGCTCTTTAAAAAAATCACGAATTAATTTTTATTTTAAAGCTTGATACTTAATAATTAACTCTCCTGTAGGGAGAAGGTTCAGAAACCATGCGCCATCTGTCGGAAATTTTTAACACTAAATTCGATTAAAAAATTATATATAGGCAAATATGACCATATAAAACCATAAATGAGTAGAAATAATAATTTAGTTATTGTAGAGTTTTTTAAAATTAACTCGATAGGAATTATTACTACTTAAGTTATTAAATAAACAATCTCTATTAAAGTATCTACCATGATTATCAAATTTAATTGAAAAATTATGAAATTAATTATTTCAAAACTGGAAAATTTGACTGTTATCTTAGATGATTAACTCTAAAAATTTCGTATTGTATATTTTGTAATTTAATTCTCTCTGTGCAGGAAAATAAATGTAAATAACAGGCGTATTTACGATAAAAGTATATTTTATCGTAAAGGTCATACTTTACTTTTATTATTTATTTACATTAAATAAAGTGTGGATTGGAGCTTACCGCGACTCCATAATCAGTGTAAATCAAAAAACCCGTAAATCATCTACCCGTATGTGAACGTGGTATCACCAGCCCTACATACACAACCACTACACTCTACGGCTTACCCTCTCCCTCTTACTCGGTTAGGTACAATACAATACACAATACATAATATTACTATAACTACATTACTATAACTAAAACTGGTGTTCTTTCGTATTTATATTATTAACGACAACTGCCAGCCGTAAATATATAAATGATAAAATTAATTCTGTTGGCCAAACACCAATAAATTGTAATTCTCTAAGTGACTAATTTTATCGCTGTTAAATAAATATTTGTTATTTTTTTAAGTTATAGCGGTTTGGTGATTTTATTGTAATGATAGCTTTGAGGAATGATTGTCTGGTGATCTTTTATTTTGTTTACTTTTCTTCGGACCCTAGTTTTATTCAGGGCTGGAGAAATGGATAGTAAAGGAATGTTGTGGTAAGATGTGATAGTTTTGGTTGGGAAATTTTTTATTATTTTTTTATAAAAATAATATTAGTTTTATGACGAAAAGTTTTGAAGATCAATTCAAAGTTTTATTAGTAAATTTTATTGTTCTATGTACTTTGGTTGCACGGAAAAATATTTACGGCTTTGAAATAAGTAATAAGTAATTTGTAAGAAAATGATAGTTTTTCACTAATTATGAAAATAGTTAAATACAAAATGATTATTACGTTTTTTTCGATTATTAAATGAAAAAATATGTTTTAAAATTACTATAAATTTTACATTAATTAAATTACAAAAAAAAAACTTTCACAAGTCGCGCATATTAATAGAAAAAAAAAAATTAATCTTTTGCCCCAAATAAAATTTATAAAATAACAGCAAAAGTAGAAAATTTTTAGCTGGAAAGTTTTTCAAGTTGTGTAGCAAGAGTCTGCAAATGATGTAGAAAAAATAAAGATTGTGAATTGGTCTGCGGCTCGACGCTTTCAGTGTATTATATTTTTTACTTGATATATGTATGTAGAGTGATATACAACATGATATGAATAAGAGAATATAAATAAGAGCGCAGAGTGCTGTGGAGGTGCCGGTTACATCATTAACATGCGCTCATTCTAGCTTACAAGCTCTTCTCTTATTCAGTATCTTGCAGTCGTCTCGTGCTTTATTTTTCCAGCGACGTATTATACTGGGACATATGGAGTATGCAGAGCCAGAAGTGTAACATCAGTACTCGACTCATAACTCGGTGCTCAGTGCTTACTCTGGTTCTCGATCCGAATAAGTGGAGGATAGAGGGTAGGGGCTGAGGGTAAACCTAATGGTGGCAGCAATTAACAACAAACACCGCTCATTAATCGCGGAGAGTCTTCACCGATGCTACTGCAGACTTTAGCCTCCACCCCGACTCTTCTTCCGCCCACTTTTTCGCTTCCCTGTATACCTACCCTGGTTCATTCAACGCGCATCTCTGCTTATATTACTCCACCGTGCTGATTTCATACTCGTACATTTAGTGACAAAAAAAATTTATATATAAAAATATAAAAAGTTGTCAAGATTAAAAAAAAATTGAAATGATTATTGTACAGACTTATAATGAATTTTATAATCACTCAGTTGAGCAGTACCCACGCTTTTATGTCATCATCAACAGCACCGCGGAAAGCAAACTCATTAAATTTTAACAAATATGTAAATTCTTGGTAATGAGAAAAATAATTGTCATTTTATACGCATTTATTGCCGCAGCTTTTTAGTTTTATTATTTTTTAAATTATTGAGGGAATTTTCCGTGAGAAAATAACGAATTTTTGGATTCTAATCGATTTATTTATTGCAACTTGTGTTATTTTGGAAAAAAAGTCATTTTAGAAGCAGACCAGGGTGCAAAAGAATTAAAGTAAGGCGTGAATGAAGAGCCAAAAAAAGTCCAGCCAAAGTGCGACAGGACATGCGAGCCGTCAAAATGAATCTTGGTCACGCACTTCTACTTCTTTTACTTCATATTCTATGTCTTGCATCTCTTTCTTCAAGTTGTGTTTTATCGGTTCAGTTTATTTTTTTTATGTATTCTTCGTTTCTATAATTGGAAATTCGTCTGTATTTTTGTTGATTTTATTGGTCCTACCCGTATAAGTGGCTGTTAAAAACCATGAAAAAGCGCGATTATCTCGTCATTAAATTTTTTAATTTTTTGAAAAAATATTGATTTATTTTTATGGATTACATGAATCTTATGGCAAAAATTATAAATAAAAAATTTTTCTTGGGCCAATAATTTTTTTCTTGAATCAAATTAATTTTATAATCAATATGTCTAAACATCAAAGTATAATTGCAAAACATGCAATTTATGTACACACCAGTATGTACATAGTTATATAGCAAAGATATTTATTAACGATGTTTTTTAGTAAGTAGATGAGATCTTGGTAGTGTCAATGACGGGTTAGGGGTAACATTCTAATTTCAGATAAGCGTCTCTCAGGAGACACGCATTGTGTCGGACCCTTCTCCCTTCTAGCTCGTGTGATTGCTTGCACACACCCACTTGTCCGTGTGTATATTTATCACGTAGATATATATAATAATACAACATTAACATTAACATGATCAGATCAAATATAAGATAAGTCATCGTAACTCGTGACGAATAATTTTAAAAATAAATTCTATCTAGTCACTCGAATTAATAATACCTAATACCTAATATCAAATAATCAATTATCCACGCATCATTAATCCCGGGTTGTCTGCATGGGAGCAATAAATAAAATTTTCTATCATATGTTTTTGGTAATAGATTTTGCGGTGAGCGAACGTGTCGTATGCCGGCTCTCAGTCTCCGATAGAACTAGAAGGGTGTTTTATAATATTTGCGGGCGGAGCACCGGAGGTAAAACCACTGCACCCTTGTAGTATGTAGTACTTGTTTCGCGTATTATATCCTCCGTACTATTACTATATATAATAATAATATATACACACTGTAGTCTCCCTGCGATTTTGAGCGCTCTCGTGTGGCTCCCCTCAAGAGGAATTTCGTCTCAAATTAAAAGATCTTCGAAAGACCCCCCCCCTCCTCCTTCCCGTACCGAGCGCGGATAAAATCCCCGCCGCAAAGTACTGGGGTGAGTACGTGCATGAGTACTTGAAATAATGCTCGCTTGTGTATTATTGCATAGTACAGTTTTATATAGGCTCTCTCTCTTTCTTTTAACCCACTTGATACGTTATTACTTGCATATAACATATACCCGATAAAATCTTTGTGATGTAGTGTGCTTCAAAGTTTATAATTTTATGTCACCCTTGGTTTTTTTTTTTTTTTTTTAATAATAAATTGTCTGCTTTTTGTACGTAAGTATGGTTTTGTTATTGTGAGATTATTTTTTTTTAATTAAAATTAGAGAGACATTAGCTGGTAAATTGTTTTGTTTCAGAACTATACTGATAAAATTTATTTGGTTCGAAAAAGAAAAAAAACTGCTGACAAGAAAAATATTTCGTTCAAAATTCGGCTCTTGCTTCAAGAAATTTATTTCTCTTGATTCAAAAAATTCACTCTTGAATTGATAAATTCGAAGTGATATTGTCGAATTTTCTGTATCGACTGAAGATAAAAATCTTTAATCAGGTGGCAATAGTTATCTCCCAAAGATATAGATTGAGCCAAGAAGTCGGAATTCAAGGCAAGAAATTCTTGAATCAAACAACCAGTTGTCTTTAAAATAATTTTTTTTCTTGGAAAAATAGTTTTTCTATCAATTTAATTTCTTTCTCTGAAAAACTTTTTCAGTTTAGAAATGGAATTAAAAAAGTATGATTTATCATACTGAAGATACAAGAGACGATGATGAAATAGATGGATGAAACGCAAAATATTAATTTAATCTAGGGACAAGAACGACACTAAAAAAATCGGTAAAATAATGAATTTAGTATGTGTATAATAAAATATTTTTTAGGCACATTGATATGTCGGAGTCGGAGAAATGAATGCGGTTGAGCGACGAAGAATTTCAATCTGCGGTCAGAAGGGTGACTAGTGGCAGACTATATAAGGGAACAGATATCAGGACACCCTTGGTCGCAAGGGGAGAAAACCAGAGATTATAGAGGGCAAAAAATGATTTCATGGATTTACTTTATTGTCCGTTGTACCTACAAATTTTATTTATTTATTTATTTGTTAATTTATTTACAAGTTTAAAATTTTTGGCAGTCGCTCTCAAAAGTAAAGTTGTCATCGTCCGTAATATTGTATATTTTTTAGTGTGATTGTAATTTCACACGTGTGCTTTTTAGTTAAGGAATTATATATAGCTAAAAAATAATTTAGTGGCCTGGTTGTTGCGTGTCTTGCGTGACTAAATCGCGGCTCCATAACAAGTCAAATTTTCGCATCCGTTCGAAAAAGGATAAAACGTTAAAAAACAAAGACACTCGGTCTCTTGCTGTATTTCGTATTTTTATACATATATATATGTGTACATATAGAGGAGAAGTACTTCCACGCGTGATTGCGTGTTTTAGAGGCGACAAAAAAAAATAATTTTTGCTGGCATCCTCAAAGTGTCGACAACGATCACTCTTACCTACTCTGCTCTCTCGAATATTATTGTAAAAAATAATCATTGCATGGTTTTAATAATTTAAATCGCATTTTAAAATACTTTAGGCCCATTATTTTTTTGGGTTAATTCAAAATGATTTTACAGTGGATGTTGCTCTGTATTGAGAAATCTGGATGCTTGTCAAAAAAATTTTTAATTAATACTTTATTTTTTGCCTGGAAATTTAAAATAAATTCCGTTGTTGAAATTATGGAAAAATAATTTTTTTTTTAATTTCAATAAACTTAAATTCGATTTAATTTTATTTGGAATCAAAATTCAATCTGAAATTTTTTATAAAAAAACTAAATTCTTTTTAAAAATTTCAGCATCTCAAAATTTTCCAATAAAAAAAAAATTTTAACTTCCAAAATATTTATCGCAAGTCTACCATCACATAAATAATTAATTTTTCATTCCCCAAAGTATTTTAATTACTAAATACATTTATATAAATCTTGTAAGGAAAAAGGAAAAGCTATAGTAGATTTATGCCGGCTTTTGTGTAAAAGTGACTTTGTCGCGTCGTCGAGCCGTTACTCTTGGGCCATTTTAATTTCTCTCAACTAACTTTCTAATTACCAACTTTTTTGATTAATCACAGTAATTAATTAGTAGCTCAAGGCGGTGTTCTCCAACTCAAACGCGAGTAGAGTAAGAGTCTTTTCGCTCGACTCGCCCTCACTACATTTATACCAGTGTCCTATATATACATATATACTTTAAAAACTCGCACGCCATCGTATCGCGCTCTACTCCCTCTTTTTATTTTCTTGAGGACTCGCGCTCATTACCGAACTTTAAATACTTTATTATTTTTTTACCTTTTTCATATTTAATTTAATATTTAATATTTAACAGCCGTTCCGATTCCGATAAATATTATCGTAGAGTGAAATTTGTTAATCGAATTGAGGTGAATTTTAATCGCATACCTGGATGAGAATTATTGTTATTCAGACACTGAATTCCCAGGTGTCTATCGGGATAGGATGAGTGTGCGTTAAATAGTCGAGTCATCATGTAATGACGTGTGCAACTTGTGCGTGGACAGTGTTAGATATCCGATCGAATACAAATGTATGTATGTATGTGTAATATAATATATGAGACACTGTTATTTATACATATGTCCGAGATGGAATGGGGATAGGACGGATCGGCGATGAAGAGCACCGAGATAAATATTAAAGAAAAAAATTAATATAAAAATAAGGATCAAGCGTGTTAATGCCGCGACGCTGTGCTCGATCCTGGCATCGAATAATTAAATCTTTAATCATTATATTTATTACCAGTAAAAAATTATTTGACAGATGGTCACGATCTAAAAGTGTCGGGATTAATTATTACAGTAATTATGTTATTAGTATTTTTTTTTTTTCGAATTTTATCTTGTAATTATTAATTCAAGATTTTTATTGTAATTTTGTTTGATTTTTTAATTTATTTTTTAATTTTGAGTGAAAAAAAATGTCATTTTTTATCAATAATTTAGTATGAATTTAATTAAAAATTTTATATAAAAAATTCACAGCTTCCATTGCATAATTTTTTTCATAAAATTTTAAAAATTACTTCGCACAAAATTTTTAATTTTATAAGACTAATTTTTTGAATAAATTTTCGAATCATTTAAACTTAGAAAAATTTATTTCTATAGTATAAAAATAAAAGTAGACTTCTCAAGCATAAATAAAGAAATAAAAAGTCTTAATAAATGTTCCGCTAGACAGAGACATAAAACTAATTTATTACACTTAAATAAACACGATAATTTTTATTAAGGAAATAAATAAAAGGAAAATAAGTTATTATAGTATTAACTACATTTATCGTTTATTCTTCGACAATTATTGCATTCTCGCGTACAATTGAACAAGTGCTCACATTACAGAGTTGCTAAAGACGTGCTCCATTACTTCCATTTATTTATTACAACAAATTGCTATTATTTTTTATTCATTTTACTTATTCATTTTATTTTAAACATAGTAATATATAATGTATTTACAGTTTAATGTACAATCTGTATGACCGTCCCAATTTACGTATACTTATAATTACAATTAATTAAAATTACAATTACAATTAATTAAAAAAAAAAAAAAAAAAAAGTTTTAGTTAAAAAATTTTACAATTTAAATATTGAAACATAATTTACGATTATATTTTTTCCGGGTCTATTATTTTTCTCCTAACAAATAATAATAATTATTATTATTATTTCCACCGATGGTAGTTCATATTTTTCTCATACATACGTATACATATCCGAGTGTAGTGATATCCCGTTGGGTACACGTGGGTGTTCCTGAATGACCGCCCCACGCTGCGTCGTCGTGGTTCCTCCTGATGCTCGTGCAGACGATAGCAATCATAACCCACCGCTACTCACGTAAAAGCACGCGACGCGTATTCCAGAAGCGTACATCTTCCTTCTCGAATAATTAACGAGCCGATATCAAACACTCATTCTACTTGATTCTTATTTTCTTATTTTTATCTTACTCATTTTTTCGTTTCCGTCCGCTTTGGATTTCTCAAAATTTTATAATTTCCAATTTACCTGTCAGGTGCATCCGCCATTTGAATAATTTATTGTACAGAAAAATATTTAAATAGGAGTAGAGTGTGAATAGATTATGTACCAGACATTCCGTAATTTTAAGAATTTTCAAATAAACACATAAATTATAACAGGTTATATCTTTTTAAATTCTTCAATTTTTTATTGCAATAATAAATTATTTTATTTCATCTAGGAGGGAAATCTCTTCAGATGATGCAAAATTAATCATTTTTGATAATTGTTTTTATAAACAATAAAATAATAAAAATTGTGAAGTTTTAATGTAATTTAATTTTTTTTAAAAACGCATTTATTAAAATTTTTTAAAAATTGTAAGAATTAATTTATTGAAATTTTTAATTTCTACAGAATATTTTTATTAAATTTTGTATAGCATTGATTTTAAAAAAAAAAGTAACTTAGATTTTTTTTATAAATTTCTAAAGAGATTTTCCCCTTTAATTAATTAAGAGAAGGAAAAATTCCGGAAGTTATACAGCGCGTCTTGACCATTTATTAAACTTACACACCACACTCACATATCACATGACATAAATATACTTACTCTTACAGTATATATTTATTTATAATTTATAATTACTTTATTTATAATATTTATAATTACATTTATATTTATATGTAATAATAATAATTCAAAATTCTACGAAATTTAACGATTGGAAATATCAACGAATGCTTAAATATTAATATGATACAGTGATAGTTATTATGTAATTAGTTTTAGTAATTGAACGACGTTTCATGTCGCTTTTCGAGTCTTCGGTGAGTGAAGGATTTATTTTTACAGTTAAACGTGGTCTAGTAATATGATACATTAGAACAATTACAATTAACCACGTAATTATTAATAATAGTAAATTTAAATTAAATGGAAATGAGGGTTGACGTGGTGCAGTAATTTGTAGGCAGTTTTCAAAGGTCATCTTGGTGCCACGAGTTATTGGTTCAGGGTGACGATGATCGTGACTCTGGGTATTGCCGAACACATTTTTCGGTGTACTCGTACCTGGAACATAAAAAATGCAAATATTAAATTTTTGCTAAGTTTAAAATTTCGTGTTTTTAGTATTTATTTTGTTCATATTTCAAAAAGTAAATTAATTGTCACTAAGAAGTGATCTAAGTGATGAAAAAATCGCCTATAGGGCGTTCAAAAAAATTTTTTTTGGGTCGCATCCGTCGCAAATTGTATAATTATTAAATTTTTAGGGAGAAGGTGGCATTGAAATTATTTAGAACTTTCATTAGATTAATTGTGTATTGAAAAAAAATTTTTTAATTTATTCTTCTTTTTCTTCTTTAAATCTTACACTTTTTATCTTGAATGAATTTTTTAGCATCAAGCATTATCTCATTTAAAAAATTAAAAATTTTGAGTAAAAAAAAGCTATAGACAACAAAAAAAATAAATTCGTAGAGAAATTATCTTTTTGATACCCGTTCTACCTTTCATAAGTGTAAGGAAGATATAACTCGTTAAAAGTAACAGATATCATATTATACGATTATTCGGATGCATTTTCTCTCGTGTCGTGTTACTGGGACCAGTGAGTCCTCGGAGGACCGGGATCGGGAAGCGGTGGAGTATCACACGGACTCTTTCTAGCTGGAGGAGTATCGAGCCTGCGGGTGGCCGGTGTACCGTACACAAGGTAGAGGAGAAACCGACTCCACCGTGGCTGGTTTTGCCGCATTAATAACACTGGTAGCTGCTCATATGTTAAATGTCTACCCCGTTACCTTTTCTCTGAGCTACCTACAGCGATGCACCTAACTACTTTTTCAGCTTACACCTTACACCTTACACCTACTACTTTATCACTCGTGGGCTGGTGTACCAGGTATCTCCTGATAGTTTTGCAATCCAGACTCCGGACTCTAGACTCGATCTTTACCTGTCCACTCTTAATTTTATTCCACTCCAGTATTTTATTTTTAACGACGCTATACATACATTTTATTATTTTTATTATAAATAAAAAAAAAAAAAATAAACCAGACGAGAAAATAGTAATTTTTACCATTATAGATAATTATTATATTATCATATATCAAACACATCATAGATAATATAAATTATTTTAGTCTCTTTTTTTTTTAAGAAGTGCAATATCTATTTTTTTTTTAATTTGCAAAATTTGGGAAAATTTCTGCACAACTTATAAAACGAAGAATTAGAAAATGCTTTACAATATAATTTTTTTTATACAATTAAACGATCATTATTATTCGTGAACTTTAAAATTTTCCAAACTTTTCATTATCATCTTATTAAAATTTTATCATTTAAAAAAATTGCAAATAAGTGACAGCAGTAAAAAAACTGCAAAGATAAGAAAAAGTTTATCGAACAAGCTTAAGCAAAAAAGTTCGCTGGAAATGATAGCAGAACTTGCAATTTGTTTCGAGATGGTATCTTCAAAGTGGCTCTTGGTCCTCCACTCGTTGAGCCAGAGCGGGGACATTTGAGGCCGCGATGCCGTGAATCTTATATCTTATATATTATATACATCTATATAAATATACTGTACGTTGTACATACTGTACTATATACTATACACTATGTACTATATACCGCACCATTATGTGCAATATGTACAGTAAATAAAAGGGAATGGTACTTGAAGTACATCTGGATTCGTAGAATCGAGACACACGTAGATGAAGAAGATGAAACAGTGGTAGCCTGCTTTGTACATACATATAGACCAACATAATATATACATATACATCTAGTGGATCCATGTAGCATAGCCAGGACTCGCTTTCGTAATCACCGTCTACAGACTGGATTGGTCTACTACACTACTCCTGGCTCGACTACTCTCCTGCATCCTATCTCTCTTATTGCTTTATCCTTTATCGCAACTCCTTTGCTGGAACCGCCCAGGCTCGCTCTCATGAGAAGCTTTCTCGTCTGCTCATGATCTCCTAACATTCGATGCACATTCTGCAGTTTAAATCTTCATTATTAATCAGGAAATTCTTGTTTTTTTATTATTTTTATTGATAAGATAATGAACTCGATGATTCTGTAGGAAATTTCGTAAAGAAAAAAAAATTATGAATCCAATATTTAAGTTTTTCTAGGCAATGTCGAAATTTTTAAAAATGAGAGATAAATTTATTACCGATTATCAGTAGTGATTTTTTTTTGAATAATTTGATGAAAGGATTAAAAAAATTTAGTAGTTCTTAGATTTCACGGTCATTTACTTCTTTTAGACGCACAAAAGCGGAAAATTAGGATTTTGAAACTTTTTTTGTGTAAATCATTTAATCGCGAATTTATGACGGTCATCATGAAAATTTATAAAAATAAATTTTTCAATTAGTTTTATGGCTTTTAATAAACAACAAACAGTTACATAAATTTTTTTTCAATTATGTAAATTTTTTAAAAAGTATTTTACTTTTTATAAATTTCAAGAAAAATAATGTGATTGTAAAAAAAAAAATACTATTTTTATAAGTCGACCGTGAAACTGAATAATTACGAAAAATTTTCACGTAAAATTTACTTAAAAATAAGCTTAAGCTGTTGTATTTTATTAACCAAGTAAAAAATTACAGACATGTCAGGTTCGCATAAATTATCCTGACATCTTACTCTGGAATCAAAGTCCTTAAGATTAATAAAATAATGCAAATAACTTCAAAAATTAATACGTACATTTACATATTTTTTGTCTCCATATGGATATTCCGAATAGTTATTTTTTTCTTCACTCAGATATCTTATTAAACTGATGCTCAAAATTAATAACGTTATTCTTATCTTTGATCTGTGATTACCGACCCAAGACGACTTAGTATGTGTGCATATATGTACAAACACATATGATGTGCATCGATATTATATATGCAGTCCGGTAGGTATTATAACCGGAGAGATTTTAGGCTATCGCAAGTTGATACTGCGATATATGCTGTTACTGCAGTAGGCTTCTGTTTATATATATATGTATATATACCCCTGCAGGACATCTTGCACCGCCATGTATCATCCTAACGAGCCGAGGATTGCGTGCCGATCTGTGTTAAGAATTTATAATGCCCATTATACGGCTGTACCTGCCCTTGGTCATTTTGACAACTCTCAATGATCAGTAGCACCATATGTTACCTTTTTTTTGCATTTTTTATACAAATTAATATTTATTTATTATCTTATTATTATTGTAGACAAAAAAAAAAGGAATTGGGTGAAACGGCGACGGAAAAATTAATATATATTTTTTATGGACTAAATAAAAATTAATGTCTTGTTAAAAAGTTTTCTGATATGGCTATATATGTCCATATATGTCCTGATATAAATATTTATAATTATTTGACAAAATTAAATGTTGAAAATTTCCGATAGATGGCGAATGATCGCTGAATATTTTTGCTACAAGAGTGTTAATTTCAAAGTATTATATTTTATCCTAAAATCAATAAAATTTGTATCTATTTTTTTATGAAATATTCAATATTAAATTAAATAAAATTTCTTAATTTTCTTAATTTTTAATAACAAAACATAATTGACTTCCAAATCTTTTGAAAATATGTAAATAATTTAATTTTATGGCCAACATGATTAGATTGATTCATATGATAAATTTTTTTTCATATCATAGAAAATGATTCCACGGAATTATACTTTTTTTGCGTCTCGCTTAATTCGTCTGATCGAAAGCCATTTTTGGTGATGGTGATCGAGTGTAGGATTGAAGCGGATCGGATATATTCTTGAGCACTTTGATTGCACGGAATATAAGTACTGAGGAGCTAAAAAAGGGAATAAAGAAAAAAAGCGAGGAGTAGAGGCGAGGATGTCATCGTAGTCCCACTATTCGACGTGGAATAAAGGATAAAGAAGGTTGGATTGAGCTCAGCCCCCGGATTGTCCGGGCGGGATCTGATTGCGAGGAACGCCGTGTGATTAGATGGCCACGACCTCGTCCAAGATTGAAACCAACCCCTATCCTTTTTTATCTTTTCGTTCCTGTCTTTCTTTCTTTCTCACTTCTATCCACTCTGGTGTGCTCTTACCTCGTCTTCCATCCGTCCCCTGGATACACGGAGACATAAAAAATGCAATCGGCTCTTAGAGTAATGAAAACGCGGCGTTATCCCCTCGTGATACCTCTCTCAAGAATAACCTTCTCTATTCGGTAATTCTCTCTTTCTGTGTACTTTATACTCTAGACTCACTCTGCTCTCTTTCTTCTTTTTTGAACTTTCATCTTTTTGTTTCCAAGCTTTTCTCTCAACTTTTTTAAGCGGCATGCACTCGTACTTACAAACATCCTCTTTTTCAACTCGATCGGTAGAATTATTTTTATAGTGATGTGGAGCTGCAATTGCTGCAGTTAATTTGAGTTTTATTGATCAAATTTATGTTTATATGATTCATTTTTCTATTAAGAATCATTTATGTATTCATATCTTAGTAAAAAAATTAACTTGATTCATGATAAAAATTTTTGAAATTAGATTCTAGAATTTTCGTCTCGATTTAAGACAATTGAACTCTTAGAATTGATTTTTTGGTTCAAAAATCTTTCTCTTGATTAAAGTTACTTTTTTTTTCAGTGTAAAGATTTTAAGTTTCATGATTGATTTTTTTAGTATCTTCATCTGAAGATAATTGAGTTTTTCTTCATTTCATGGGTTTTTTCTTTTGATGTTCTGATCTATAGATGGAGGAATTTTATTTTTAATTTTTATAAACGTTTTTTTTTTACATAACTATTTGCAGGTAAAGAAATTTTTGTTAAAATTTCATTACCTTTTTGAAAAGAATTCTTTAAGAAAAGAAACATTTCAGTAAATTTTTAGCTCTAAATTTCAAAATTTAATTTTATTATCCGTCGAGCAAAGTAGGTGACAATCATCCATCGATCATATGTCTTCAGACACGCCTGAAAATTAATGTATGATCATTGATGATGTATGACTCATTTTTCCTGGGCATTCATCAATTATACTTAGTGTATTTAGACTCCTCTCAAATGTCTTAAACATGAAAATAAATTGAAAATATAAATGCAACGGCATATGTTACCGGGGCTTTACTGGCCGTCTTTGATGTTCCATGATCATCATCTACAGCGAGAAAGCTTCTTATGCCAATTAAATTGGGGAATTACTTTTGCAGTGCTTCCACATCTTTGTGGGTTTTAGCTTCCTGTAATATCCATCATTTTCACTCATACTAGAAACATTTATCATTATTCATGATATCAATATCATAAACTTCTTAATAAAGCAATTCAATGCTCCAAATAAAATTCATTCGACTTGTAAAAGTTAAACCGTATAAGAACCAATTAAAAAGTCCACTTTGATGTCTATGGGAATAAAAATAGTGAAACAATAAAATACTTGACTCAATTTGTGAAAATTGTGAAGAAAACGGAACATTGCATCATATATATATCATATATATGTTTGGGTTTTAGTGTTGAAGTAGTAATAAAACCTCCATCCCAAAGGAAAAAATTGCTTTATCTGCTATTATATATAATATTTATTTTGTTTTTACTAATACTCGTGTCCTTATTCCTGAGTTGGTTTTCATTCAACTTCTATATTCGTTTTGCAGAAGCCCCATGAGTATGAGCGAAGCCCTGCAGATTGGAAACAACGGCGGAAACAAATTCTTCTACAAATGGGTGAGAAATATTATTGTTTTCCATAGTTATAATCTTTGTGTTTATTTTCTCTCTCTTTTCATTTATTGATAAGTAAAAAAAATGAAGTAGGAAAGTTTATATAGATCATTAGAGGGTAGGTTTAATTTTTCAAGTGAAATCTAACCAATTTTATCATACTAGATTCAGTATTTTACTGATTTTATAGGTGTTGTCCTTGTCTCTAGATTAAATTAATATTTTGCGTTTCATCCATCTATTTAATTTCGAAGGAAATATTTTCTTGAATCAAGAAGTGTTCTTTGTAAAAAATCATCGACTTTTTAAAATTTAGTCTCGTAATTTTTTTATGATAATCTTCGATAAAATTCAAGAGGTAGGTGTCAGTACGAGTACAATCTATGTGTACGTGTATTTTATAGAGAATGGAAGAGACGTATCAGAAACAAAAGGGCTGTCTCGTATCTCTGGTTGGTCGATAGTTTAGAACCGCCAATCGGGCGAAGAGCAGGTCTACTCGCTGTTTCTTCTCACGCATTTGCTGGTTGCTGGTATTCGCACTCCCACGACCCACGACCGTCATGAGGGTCTGTGCTCTGTCTATAGATAACTGCGCAGAAAAGCTGAGCTTCGTACTCGTGCCAGTTTTGCAGAGGAGCTTGCGAAAAAATAAATTAAATCCATTGAAATAAACAGTTCTATAAGTAAATAAATATATTATTGTTTCGCTGTCACTTCCAAACTTAAGGAATGAGTTGTATTAATTAAGTTAAATTAAATAAAGTAACTTTTCTTGAAGTTACGCAATTCTTGTCCCAATAACCAGCAGTTTATTGTTTAACAATCATTCAGAATCCCCTTTTATCTTCATTTATATCTCACTGCCAGAGAAATCGACGAGCCAAGTACGTCGCAAGCGCAATTATTTTATTTTATTATTGTTCTTAATCTAAGCTTGAATTGAGAGCCGACTGATAGCGTCATCGGCTTTTTAGACGGTAATTACGATTCAATGAATAAAAGCTAAGTATCTGTATCTGGTCTTGACATAAGCACTGGATATGGATTTTTATTTCGATATATTGATTATTATATCACCGAGAGATGAGATAGTTTTATTATAAATTAAATTATAATTAACTTGATTTGATAAGAAGAACCTTGAACCAAAAATATTATTCTAAAGAAATTGATTTTTTTCGAATTTTTTCGAAGTTTCGAAAAAAATTTTTTTAGTTTAAGAATTTTTGGGTTCGGTTCAAAATAAACTCTTTAAATTGATTTTCTTGAGTAAAGATTTTTTTTCTTGGATCTTCACGGAAAAAAAATTAATATAAAACAAATAATAATGGATTTATTAAATATAATTTTTAAAATTATATTCCCGCTTCAAGAATTTTTTATTCTGAATGAAGTTAATTCTTAATCATTGGGTAGAATAGTAAATATTATTTTTCTTAAAGAAATTGAAACTATAAATTTTAAATAAGATAAAATAGCAGTATAAAGCAGATTACAGTAGCAAAAAGGACACAGACGGGATTTTAGTCCACGTAGCATCATCACAGCCGGCACTCCCTTAATTACCGATTTTCCTCGGTCCGCGTCACTTTTTAATTGACGCCAGAAATTTAACGACGGCAGTGAGTCGTCAGTAGATTTTCGCAAAGTCATCCTTTACGCCAAAATATCCCTCGCTCTTGTCCTTATTACATTTATTCACCCGGTTAATCCATATAGATATATAGATGTATATATTTATGTTCCGTCTCACTCTTAGTCGGTACGCTCCTGAAAGATCTCTTCCGCCCGTCGAGACGATTTCGCAAATCGAAGAGTTTATAAAGCCTGCCCAAAAAAATTAGATCAAGTGGAATTTTACCAAACGAAAATGACGAAGCGATAAACAGCATTTATCTTTTGATCTGTTTGTATCTTCGATATACATTTAACATTTATTCTGCATTTAAGCTTATGTTTAACTTCAAACCGATGTTTAATTTATATTTACTGATTTTTTAATCCGTTAACATTTAAATTAACGAGTAAATTTATTTTTTTAATGGACAAATTTTCATTGCTCATTAACTCTATTTTTTTGATGATTAAAATTTTTCAAAATTACATTTTTTATTAATTATTGAAACAATTTTTTTTATGTTTTAAATTTTTATTCAATGAGAAAGTTTGTCATTTATAATTCGATTAATTTTTTAAGTTTCCATTCACGATTTTTTTCATTCTTTTAATGATAGAAAATTTCTTATTGGCCATTAAATTTTTTTAAGTAAAAAATTTTTCATTTAATAATTTTTTTTAATGGTTAAAATGTCGATTAACCATTAAATTAATTCTTTTTCAAATAACGACATTTTTAATTAACCACTTAATGAATTTTTTAAAATTGATACCTTCAAAAAATCAATTTTTAATAAAATTTTTTATCACCCATAAAATTTTTCTTTTCAAATTTCTTGGAAAATTTAATTAAGTCTTCTTATATTATTATTAACTAAAAATTTTCCAACTTTACTGATAAAAATCAAATTTTCATTGAGTTCTATTACAAAAACAAATCGCTCTTCAATAAATATAAACCCGAGCTACAGATATGATAAAAGTAAATCAGAACAACGACAGTTCATCAGTGGAAAGAGACAATTATAAGGTAAAAAGTGATCAGACCCGATGGAACTCCAATTCTCTCGGGCGTTCTTGTTTCTGTTCTCGTTCTTGTTCTTGTTCTGCGCAGTTGCGGTCCTCAACGATCGGGTTCACGCACGCGGGTCTGTTACAAGTTACAAAGAATTAGTGAAGGTGGTATAGGCTGGGAGATATCTCAAAGCTCGTTACTCGCAGTGACTCGACACTCTTGACAAGCTTCAGAAGACGTCTAAGCTAACGGATCAGGTTTATACCATCAACCATTAACCATCAACCATCACACATATCTATATGATATTTTATATTTAACATTTTACTTTTAATATTTTATTTATTTTTTATAACCTCAAGCCCCGGGTTAGGTATATTAATCCTCAAACTCAGAACTCACGCATACTTAACTCTCAACTCGACTCAACTCTTATTTTAACGCTCAAGTGTCGCCGCTCATATTAATGTTATATTAACTGTTTTATTCATTTTGAAATCCCATGAGCTGGTTGATTTACTGCTCGGTTATTGGGCAGGACTAACATTGGGCCTCGGATACAGTTCACATGACCCGCGAGGTTCTGCTGTTGTGTAACATCTCGAGAAAGTACTCTAAGAATTAGGGGAGAAGAAAAAATTTTTAAGGGTACCCTGAAATTAAAAAAAAATTTTTTTCTTCTAATCAAAAATTTTTAATAAATATATTTTAATGTTGTTTAGGGAAGAAAAAAATTTTTTTCATTTTTTATTGTTATTTTAAATTAAAAAAAATCATAAGTTTTTTTCGGAGATATTCGTAATTTGTTTTTATTTGTTTTGCTATTATTTTTTGTAATGTAAGGTCTTAAAAACTTGGAAAAAAAAATATGTTGAAGTAAAAAAATCTTTAAAATCTAGAGTGAATTTTTTTATAATATAAATAAAATTCTTCTCAGAAAAACTTCATTAAATTGAATACAACAATTTTTGCATAAAATTAAATTTTCTTTAAAAAACTCACGATTTTTCCTTAAATTTAATTAAAAATTTATCTATAGTCAAGCTACAATTTTTTTTTCAATCTATCATAATTAAATCTAATGAGCCGTTAAATTTTTTATTTATCCCTAAGAAAATTAATCATCGTCCAAAGTGTTAAGTGTTGAAAATTTTTCCTCCTAATCTTCACACCATCGGGGACTAAATTTTTTACAGTTCAGGTCACAAGTGCTACAAAACACTAAATGAGATAACTGTTTCTAATTTCAACAACTCAAATATTGAAAAATGAGTAACAATATTTAACCTGAACTCCGCGCTTAAATAAATAAGCTATTTTAAACTATCTTTATTTTAATTAATGACACTTTTAATTGCTCGCATGTTGAGAATGTAAGGTTGTGATAATAATGACAATAAAATAATGTGTGAGTGTGCTGTTTGTTTCTCTAATGATCGTATCAATATCGGTGTAAAGATGTGTGGGATTAGACACCAGCTAGACTCACCGTGATGCACGCGACAGTCGGGGGTTGCGATCCGCCGGTCTGGTTGCCTTAGGGGTTTGGGCTGTACGTGAATCGCTCACGTGGGCCAAGACTCTTGGACGCGACCGTTGCTTGACGCGTTCCAGTCCCTGTAACACACACGTCGTGTATGTTAATAAATACATTCATACTTATTATTATACTCTACCTATACTTTACTCAAATATCAGCACACTTTACTCTCACATGTTGCATACTTTCTTACTTTACTCCTTTTTTTACGTGAAGGCTTTTGTTAATTTTTGAAACTTTTAAATAAATAATTAGAAATATATATATTTAATAATCAAAAATGAAAATTAATTTGATCCTTTTGATTTGAGTAAAAAAATTCTTAAAATAAGAAATTTTTCTTGGTTTAAGTAAATTTGACTTGATTCAAGAATCTTTCATCTTAATTCAAGACAATGAAACTCATTGAAATTATTTTCTTGGCTCAAGAATTTTTCTCTTGATTCAAGTTAATTTTTTTTTGTCTGCGTACCAACATTGATTCATTTTTACTAAAAAGTTCGGTTAATTTTTTATTACTCTATATACTAAAAGATTTTCAATTAAAATTAGGTCATGAATTAAGTAATTTTCACGGTAATTTTTAAACAAAAATTCTTAAATAAAAAACAAAAATAATAATAAATAAAAAAATAATATAAATGGTTGATTAATTTTCTTTAAACCATTAATTTAAAATTATTATTACTTACGTGTACCTTCATTATAATCAACTTAAACACGTAACCCGAGGTCTTACCAACCGAAGAGTGTAAGAATAAAGACTGAGAAACGTAATCATATCAAGGCATATAAACATTTAATAATCTTAAATTTCTCGATTCTCTAGCTCCGTTTTCAATTTCAATCTCTCTCTCTATATATATATATTTTTACTAAATTAAAGCTCGAGGCGAAATTAATTTCAACTCCAGACCATACTAGTCAGTCCACCAACAAATTTGGGGAAGCTAATTAAAAGGTTACCGAGCACTGAGCAGTGAGTAGTGAGTATTAGAGGGAGCTTTCAGTGAAAAAGATGTTCGGTAAAAAATGATGAAGAGGAAAGCATGAAAAAAGTACATAACAGTAGTAGCGCGAGACTATTTTAGCAGAGGCAGTGATGATGAAAAAGAGAGCACGTAAAAGCGGGGAACAAAAAATGAGGACGCGAGGCGTCGCGACGTTATTACACGGTTCATTAGGGACGCAAACCCTCGGGCGATATTCCGCTCCGAACATTCACGAGAGGTGTACATTGAATAAAGATCAAGTGCGACGGGACGAGAGCAGATAGGTGCAATGATAGCAAAAAAATAACTAAAATCCCAGGGATAATTTCGGGCCAGGTATTTTGTTGAATTTAATGAAGGAAATTTTGCAGCTCGCAGAAAAACAAATTCAAACAAATCAAGGATCCGAAAGAGGAAAAAAAAGAACTATGAATAATGAATTGATGTATAATACAAAATAAAACACACGCCGGATAATCTTGTCTGGGTGAAAATATAGATCGAGAGAGAGGAAAAGACTTCCGGCGGAACCACGATACCAATCTTAGTCCCGAGTCCGCCATCGGAGGTTGAAGGGTAAAAACGAGTGGACTCTACTATATTAGACCAGACCAGACCAGCAAAACCAAGTTAATGTCCCCATTTGTCCACTACCCTCAAGGATAATTTATCTCACCCTTTGTGCTCTCTGTAATCACCGAGCACCCCCGAGACCAATGTACTTTGATGTAAACATATACATTCATTTACAGTAATGCAATATGCATAATTATTGTTTTGTAAAACACTTCCTGTGAAAAAATTTTCGGGTATGGTTATATTAAGCTAGGTATGAGAATAAAAAAATTATTTCCAAATTTTTCATTCTTTCTAAAAATGTTTACGTCAATTAACGTGCAATAAATAAGAAATAATTTAATGTAAGTTAATTAATATAAAAATTAATGTCAAATGAACTTTCAAAAGAATCAAGAACGACTTTTTTTATTTTAGAATTAAATACTTAGAAATTAATTCTCTTCTAGGAAGAAGATTTAGCGATCATGCGCCATCTGTCGGAAATTTTTAACACTAAATTTGATTAAAAAATTATGCATATATAAATATGACCATATCAAACCAAGGTGGGTAGAAGGAGAAAATTAAATAGTAAAAATGATATTTAGTTATTGTAGAGTTTTTATGAAATTAATTTTTTTAATACTGGAAAATCTGACTACTATCTTAAATGATTGACACTATAAATTTCGCATTGTAGATAGTATAATTTTACTTTCTCCGTGCTGGTTTGTGCAATTACAATTTTGTTAAACAAGTGACGATGACAAAAGTCGTCGGACTATCACGGTCAAGAATAATAAATACAAAGTTAATTGAAAATAGCAAAATAACGATTAGATTCTAATGACCTGGACCACCGTGTAAACAAAATTCAAATACCTAACTGGGATCTCATGTTGTCACTGTAATACATTAATGGAGTACTAATTAACGGTGTCAACATGAGATCCCAGTTAGGTATTTGAATTTTGTTTACACGGTGTTGTGTGTGTGTATATATATATATATATATATATATATATATATATATATATATATATATATATATATAAGCCAATACAATATAATAACAACAGCAATAATTATAATAATGATAATAACAGATGTATAAGTTGAAAAAGGTTCAGAAGTGCCGCCGCTAAAGAGTGAATTCCTCGGATCCTCGGATGGAATTTCAGGCACGCGTGGTGCCGATCTCTGAGTAGAAGAGTTTAACTTCACTTCAGACCGATCACGATCCATCCATGCGGACTTTAATCATATCGGGATAATTTAATATATATTCCCATCCTCGGTACTCTTAATTTATTATCATAAGCATAAGTCATATTATTTTATGATCTTTTACCAGGTCACGTGAAAGCGTATTAAATTTATACCCGATTCGTTTTTATATTACATAACATATCCCATTAATATTAACATTCGCTATCGTCGGTTAAGAATAAAAAGTTATTAATTTATTGTTGTAGAAATTATTTACTAGATTTTATCATTATTATTGTTTCCGTGAAAAAATTTTCGGATATAGCCAATATATGGCATAATTTGGTTATATACCGCCATATTAGGCTATATGTAAAAATAAAAAAATAATTTATAATTATAATAAATGACTTTTCAACGTCAGATGATTTAATAAATATTTATTAACATTTAATAAATCATTTGTGAATTGCAATTTATAAAATATTAAATAAATTGTTTTGAGACAAATAAATTTATTAACAGTTAATAACTTCTATCAGTATGTCATATTAAACGAAAATTACTTTACTAGTTGATTATACTAAAAAAAATGTCCAGCTAAGCTTTTTAAGAGACTGTTAATAATTATTTTAATTTTGTTACTCATTACTTTGAAATTAACTGTCCTGTAGCGAGAAAATTTATCTACCATGCGCCATCTGTCGAAAAATTTCAATACTAAATTTGAAAAATTTTTTTTATCGACAATAATCATGTCAGAAATTTTTTTTGTGGGTATCATTATTATTAAAGAAAAAAAAAATTTACTACACCAAATGTTAAAATTTTTTAAGAAAATAATTTGAGTATATGATTGTAAACAAATCCAGCTATTAATACACGATTTTGTGTGTACTGCAATTAAACTTGAGTGCACCCAGCGCAAGCAGAGAAGCACAGCAAACATCGATTGTGAGCAAACAAGTGCAAGTACACATGCGGATGACGGATAAAGTAGATAAGGGACAGGATAACAGACCAGAAGCAGGACCAGAACTAGTTCGTACCCGGCACTTGGTATTGGCTACGTCAAAGTGGAAAGCAGAAAGTGGAGCAGGACTCTGCTCAGTACTTAAGGGAATAGGACCCTGCAAGGGTGGAGCCTCTCCACATCTCTGTTCTTTCGATTCTCAAATATTTACAGCACTCGGCAAACATTCGCGGGCATTGTTCCACCGCGCTACTGTGTGTAAATTTAATCTCCATCCCTCTTCCCCTTAAACAGAAGCCAACTTGTCCATAATTGTATCAATAACAATCGTCTGTTTGCTTTGTAAAAAACTCAAAAATAGTTTTTTTATTTTTTCATATATTTATTATATTTTCTTCAGCTGACTAAAGCCAAAGAACCATTCCGGAGCTCGGAGCCGAAGAATAGACCAGGAATTCGCTGACTCGTCATGCACGACGTTAAAATATTTTTATCTCTCTTAAAGTTCAGCCAGTCGTGGTGACATCTTTATCGGCCGTTGCCAAGCAAAGCTCAGTCCTCACTCTTGGTCTTCCTCTAAAAACCACCTATCACCCTGTACCAGTGTTTTGTGTTGCTGTATACCAATGTAAGCATCACTACACTCTTTACTGTCGTCTTTTCTCGATAATTCTCTTCTACTTGTCCATCGTCCACCGATCCTCATCTTGGTATGCCCAGTGCCCACACTATCAATACTTCACTCTCTCTTACATGCACATAAACTGCCCACACACTCCACACTCCATCCCAAGGTGTACATACATAATACACATATGTATACATTACAATACACGCGGCAGTGTTTGGTCTTTTGTCGGTGAATAGGCCCGAGAAAGGTGCCTCTGGGGTCAAATGCGTTTAGCTGTCCATGTGAGACACGTCGATGATGATCAAGAATTTAATGTATACAAACTATCTTTCCTTGCTAGACCGCGCGGCGTCTTGGTCTGGGTACTAGAATGTAGTACAATGAATTTTATTTGAATTTTTTTATTTTTTTCTCTCGATGGTCCACGATATGATGAATTGAGTTAATTTTTTGTGATTAATCAGTTTGAATCGATATTTTGGCCAAAGAGTGGGAGAGACGAGAAAAGTTACAGTAATTTTTTTCTGGAAAATTCGAAAATTCGATTCTCTACAAAAAAATGTTCTTGTGATTTTTTCGTATCTCAATATTTATTAACATTTAATAAATCATTTGTGAATTGCAATTTATAAAATATTAAATAAATTGTTTTGAGACAAATAAATTTATTAACAGTTAATAACTTCTATCAGTATGTCATATTAAACGAAAATTACTTTACTAGTTGATTATACTAAAAAAAATGTCCAGCTAAGCTTTTTAAGAGACTGTTAATAATTATTTTAATTTTGTTACTCATTACTTTGAAATTAACTGTCCTGTAGCGAGAAAATTTATCTACCATGCGCCATCTGTCGAAAAATTTCAATACTAAATTTGAAAAATTTTTTTTATCGACAATAATCATGTCAGAAATTTTTTTTGTGGGTATCATTATTATTAAAGAAAAAAAAAATTTACTACACCAAATGTTAAAATTTTTTAAGAAAATAATTTGAGTATATGATTGTAAACAAATCCAGCTATTAATACACGATTTTGTGTGTACTGCAATTAAACTTGAGTGCACCCAGCGCAAGCAGAGAAGCACAGCAAACATCGATTGTGAGCAAACAAGTGCAAGTACACATGCGGATGACGGATAAAGTAGATAAGGGACAGGATAACAGACCAGAAGCAGGACCAGAACTAGTTCGTACCCGGCACTTGGTATTGGCTACGTCAAAGTGGAAAGCAGAAAGTGGAGCAGGACTCTGCTCAGTACTTAAGGGAATAGGACCCTGCAAGGGTGGAGCCTCTCCACATCTCTGTTCTTTCGATTCTCAAATATTTACAGCACTCGGCAAACATTCGCGGGCATTGTTCCACCGCGCTACTGTGTGTAAATTTAATCTCCATCCCTCTTCCCCTTAAACAGAAGCCAACTTGTCCATAATTGTATCAATAACAAGCGTCTGTTTGCTTTGTAAAAAACTCAAAAATAGTTTTTTTATTTTTTCATATATTTATTATATTTTCTTCAGCTGACTAAAGCCAAAGAACCATTCCGGAGCTCGGAGCCGAAGAATAGACCAGGAATTCGCTGACTCGTCATGCACGACGTTAAAATATTTTTATCTCTCTTAAAGTTCAGCCAGTCGTGGTGACATCTTTATCGGCCGTTGCCAAGCAAAGCTCAGTCCTCACTCTTGGTCTTCCTCTAAAAACCACCTATCACCCTGTACCAGTGTTTTGTGTTGCTGTATACCAATGTAAGCATCACTACACTCTTTACTGTCGTCTTTTCTCGATAATTCTCTTCTACTTGTCCATCGTCCACCGATCCTCATCTTGGTATGCCCAGTGCCCACACTATCAATACTTCACTCTCTCTTACATGCACATAAACTGCCCACACACTCCACACTCCATCCCAAGGTGTACATACATAATACACATATGTATACATTACAATACACGCGGCAGTGTTTGGTCTTTTGTCGGTGAATAGGCCCGAGAAAGGTGCCTCTGGGGTCAAATGCGTTTAGCTGTCCATGTGAGACACGTCGATGATGATCAAGAATTTAATGTATACAAACTATCTTTCCTTGCTAGACCGCGCGGCGTCTTGGTCTGGGTACTAGAATGTAGTACAATGAATTTTATTTGAATTTTTTTATTTTTTTCTCTCGATGGTCCACGATATGATGAATTGAGTTAATTTTTTGTGATTAATCAGTTTGAATCGATATTTTGGCCAAAGAGTGGGAGAGACGAGAAAAGTTACAGTAATTTTTTTCTGGAAAATTCGAAAATTCGATTCTCTACAAAAAAATGTTCTTGTGATTTTTTCGTATCTCGCATATTTTACTCTCAATTTGAGCTCTAAGTTTGAAACAAATCTTTTATCAAACATTTTGATCAATTTAATCCATATTTTTTTTTTTAGTTGGGTTTGAATTGATTTATTGGCTAAAAAGTAAGAGATAAGATAAAAATGACAAGGACCTTTTTTATAGCAAATTAAATTTTCTTTAGAAAAGGTCTCTTGTTATTTTTTTTTAGCTCGAATATTTCACCCAGGATTTTAATTTAAAATCAAAAAAATTTTTTTTTATAAAAATATAAGAAGAAATCTTAACCCAAATAATTTTCTTAGTATTTGTAAAAATGAATATATGAGTGTGAAAAAGAATGTTATTTATTTATTAATACTTATTGACAAAAAAAAATAAAAGTTATTCATGCTGGCTGAATAACATTTGTGTATGAATGCTAAATATCACGTTACGAATGTTGTTCTCAGAAACGTTAATTTTGCAAAAATTGTCGTGTGTCGGGCGTACTTAAAGTTCTGCACGTGCAGATTGAAAGGCTGAGGAGAGTAAGAAAGGAGAGAAAAGAGAAAATTTAAATTAAATATCAAGTGAGAAACAATTAATGAAGCCTGTATGCATGAATTAAATTAAATGTTATGTTTTATGATTACAATATATTTATAATGATAATAACCGGAGAGAGAGGATCTGGTGTGGGTGTGGGGTGTCGCGATATATCAGGAACACGGTGTCGGGTTGTGTAACATAAATGCTTATATTGTGTTGCTGCAGTGGCACAACACGACAACTGTCCGATGCTGGCATTCTGGAAAATCACTTGCTTACTTCTGTGTTTACGGCATCTCATCTTGCGGCTGATACGTTATTTTAGGTATATATGAGTAAATTATAAATATAAATAAATAAATAGTAATTTAAGTTTGAGTGATAACAAGATTATTTTATGAAACTCATGAAGGAATTATTTTAATTTAGTAAGATTTCATTCATTAATAATTTATTCATTAGATCATTTTTAAATTAAACAAAATTATTATTATTCATTTAATAAATTATTTTTCATTACTAATAATTTAATTACTTTTTTTTTGGGTAAAAATTTCATAAAAATATTTATTTGAATTTTTTTTTGTAACAAACTATTTTTTGATATCAAAAAAAAGAAAAAAAAAATCAATTCGAGAAATGATTAAGATATTTTTAATAAATGATTATTTTCACAAGTGCTTATTAACTATCGATAAATATTAATGCTACAAATATTAATTTATGACGAAAAAAAAATAATTAAAAAATACCAAACATTTATTGATCTCAAAGAAATAAAAAAAAAAAAAATTTACTGAATTTTTTTATCCAAAAAATTTTTTCCAAAGCTTGTTATTCGAAAAAAGAAATTCTTCTGTCATCATAATTATTTTCATCACTCAATTCCGACCTAAAATTTATTGATATTATTAATTTATTGTTTTATTAATCCATCTCAATACTTTGCATTAATAATAAATTCCACAGAATATCAAAAACTCCTTCAATACAAATAACCAGCCGGACGTTTATAAATTCAAAAGCTACCCGTTACATTCATGAATACGATACAATTTAATTTAAAGATTTAGCGATATTTATCACCCCGTAAAGGTGAAAAACACCAACATGTGTATCGAGAGCGACACCTACGCCCGTTATTGCTCTCGCTTATATTATTATGAATAAATATCAGCATATGTATTACTTAAGGTGTGCAAATTTTTTACTTCGTACTTCTTACTCCTTACGATACACAGTCGGAGTAAGTCTGCTCCAAGAAATCGTAACTTGTCGTGTTTATATCGGTGGGTTGCCGACGGCGTTCTCAGTCGTACAAATGGCTCGCAAAGGGGCGTTAAAATCATGAGAAATTTAAAAAACCTTTCTCTCTTTTTTTATTCTTATTTATTTCTTCTTCTGCATACTCATTCAGGCTGAATGCAAAGTGCAAACTCTGGAATTAAATGAATGGAGAAGAAAACATTCAAACATATATATTTATGTATTAACATTGGGACATTTTCGCGTAATTATTTTTTTTTAGCGTTTCAGTAACTTCTATAATAATTGTGATTATACGGGAGGCGATGATAATGACAATAATACGAATGGCTTGTACACAGAAAAAACTAAACTGTAATAAATAATAATAAATTGATATAAATACTAATTTAAAACAGTTAACTCGTGATTTTAACTGTTAATTTATGATATTTATTTTTCAAATGTGACGATTGAATAATTATAAAAAAAAAAAAAAAAATAGAATTTAAAATAGAAAAACAATTTTTTTTTTTTTTTTTTTTTTATTAATTGATGTTGAGATAATATTAATTTCCATCTAAAAGTAACCATTTTCATTAAAAGTAACCAGAATCTGATTAAATTTCACCATTAAGTTTTTTCTCTGTATTTTTTATTTAATATTTTGCATATGAAAAAAAAATAATTCGACAGGTCCGTCGTTATTTTCATCCCGAACGCCAAGGACGAAATTTTTTAAGATATTGCTCTGAGGTACGCATGCCATAGGATTTGTCCGAAAATAACGCGCTAAACGGGCGAGGCCTGGAGTCTGTATGCATATGTATATGTATATAAATATATAACTAAATATAAACGGAGCCATGAGTTCCGTAGGGCCAAGAGTTCGCGGCGGGGCCGTTCATCAGAGGCAACTTGTCATGCCGCTGGGCATCGGGCATAAATTCCGCCCGGTAATGTGACAGGTCCTTCGCTTCTATACCCCGTAAACGGCAGACTGCACTTCGTGCACCGGGTGTCCCGAAAAATCATCACGGGCCAACAGCCAACGGATTTTTTTTTTTTTTTTGATACTTATTTTAATCGTAAATTAATCGCCGGTTCTGGATTGTGGATGTTGGATATTATGGAGAATGAAGAGGAGGTTGTTTCTCGGGAAAACAATAAACCGAGGTATTAAATTATCCTGTTTCGTCACTTATTTACCGTGATTTACTGTTTTATAGGTAATTATTTTTTATAAGCTCCAGGAGCGATAACTACGGCTTATTTAAATTTATACTGTTATGGATAACTTTTATTTTTGGATATTGAAAATGATTTTTGTAAAATAAGGGAAAATTTATGTACAGGTGAATTTTTGTTTTGACTTGGGAGTAATAAGTTTCAAAATTTTTATTATTATTTAAATAACTTTGGGTTAGTAGTTTTTTATTTTAAATTTCAAAATTGTAATGTTCAGAATTTTGATAGGTGAATTCAAATCAAGATTTCATGATCGGAAACATTTTATTATAAATTGACAAAAAAAAAAAATTAACTCGGTTAAACAGCGAAAATTTTGGGCTAAGAAAATTATTTTGGCGAATTTTATTAATTAAATTAAGTAGAAATTCTTGAATTGATAAAATTTTTTTTTTATTTAAATTTAAAAAATTAAAAAAATTTTTAATTTAAAAAATTCTTCTAAGCTATTATTTGGATTTCTGAGGAATTTTCTCTTTGCTATGAAAAATGGTTTGAAAAAATTTCAACAATTGAATAAAATAGAAAAATTTTTGAATTTCAATACTCTTTTTTAGTTTGAATGATTTTTAATTGTCAAAAAAATGTTTTTACTTGATTTGTATCAAACAAATTATTCAAAATTATTTTTTAAGCTTTAACATAAATTTTATTAGGTTCAAAAATTTTTAAAAATTGAACTCGTTTTAAAAATTTTGTAAATTTTATTATTATTTTTACTTTTATAATAATATAAATTTAATATCAGTAAATTAGTGTAAAGATCGATCCAATATATAATACATACAATGTACAACGTGAGTATGAATATGTAGTATGTAGTATGTAGTATTTTGTGTGTATTATGAGGCGATAGGCGTTGGTATGAGGATGAGGACGAGGATGAAGCTGAGGATGAGGATGATGATGATGATGAGATGCCATCAGAATGAATGGTGGTCTTTTACTCGTTATCCCATATAAGCACGGCTGTTATATAGGTGCCGACACCGACGCACGGTTCGTTCCGCCGGTGTGACCCTGAACCACCATCAAAAAACGAGATAAAAAAATTAGTCGAGCCTCACACCCAAGAATAGAATTAGTTTGATCGACTTGTCTGTTGTTATGTGTGTTGTGTGTAAATGTAGGCAGATTAATGTGTCATATATCAACGGTTAATGTCGGCTCTATTCTCTGTAGCACAGCATAGTATATTTGATGCACTTTGTTTTCTCTAACCACTTAATAATCACCGGCCTATATACGACCTACCATTCTTCTGGAATTAACGGAATTTAATAGTGATACCACTGGGAAATTCTTTCTTTAAAAAATATAACAACAATAAAGATTTTTATTTTGAAAATTTAAAAATTAAAAAAATTTTTTCGAAATGGCAGAAGAAATTTTTTCGTTGATTTTAAGATAATAGTTATTAATTTTGAATTTTTGCTAAATTCTATCTTCCAAGCAAAAGTTTTTTGTTCAAAAGAACCGAATCGAAAAGAATAATATAATTTTTTATTTAAAATAAAAATACTAATTGACAAAAAATTATTTTATTGTAAAAGTAGCTTAGGATACTTTTTGAGATATTTTTGTGAAAATTTTCTTCAAGTAAATCTGTGAAAAAATATCTTTAAAAACACCCCCTGCTTTTATGATAATGAAAAAAATTTTTTTCTTCATCTTTATTCTTATTTTATATTAATAATCATTCACTTTTTATGTTAGTTTGATTTTTAACTATTTTTTTTTTATTTTTTAAACAATAATTTGTTTAAAAATTTTTTAGTATAACTAAAACCCAGCAGGTTAAATTTAACAAAAAAGCAAATAATTACAGGTTAAACTAATAAAAGCGCATTTAAAAATCATAATCTATTCATTGACAGTTTTAAAGATTTTCCATCCTACTGTGGTGTTAAATAAGGAACAATAAATAAAAATAGATAAAAAGATGTCTAAATATTTACAAATTTTTGTACTTTCAAAAGAACAAACCAGTAAATTCTCTCTAAGTCTCTTTCTTTCACAACATTGTATTAGATTGTAAAGATACAATTTGAATGGTAACCCTCCAAATATTGAATGCCGCCCGGTTCAAAAATTAGGTATGTAATTATACTTTGTTTGCAAGGTAGTAGTTAGTCATTCTTTTTCTTTAAGCTTGCAGGTCTTATTGTTCCTTTTTAACGAATTTTAAATTATTACAAAAGTAATTTTTGATTTTTTCAATATTCCTTAAAAATATTCGAATTTTTTTTCCACTAAACCATTTTAAAAATCAAATATTTTCACTGTCTAAATGATATTTTTGCATATTTTTCCTCAGTTTTAAACGTCGAAGAATTAAAAATCGTTAAGGGATATTAAGAAACAACTCACAAATTTCTTAAAAGCTTATAACATCAGATATTTCTTAATACTATTGTCGAAAATTCTCCGCGAAAACGTTTTAGTCAGTAGCTTAAGTTATAAATTATTTTAAATCCCTTAAAGAAAAAGGGCAATGTATGCGTTGGTCCAAAGTGCCCAGTGCCAAATTGAAAAATATAAGCCTGACACCCAAACCCGGTATCTAGTTGTCAAAAACCGACAGATGATGCGTAGGGCAGTATATTATCTTTACTAATATTGAGGCAATAAATCTAAATAGATTAAAATAAATCCGTCATTTTGAGCCTCTTCAAGTGGTCATAATCTTATTGACCCGTGAAAAAAATATTTTTAAATTCAAACTCCTCAAATTGCAAAATCTTTTCGAAGATTTACAACTTCCTCATTTGGGGGAAGTGATGTTTATCTTGAAGATTACCGATGATAGTGGACATTTCCCTTAAGAAGTAGAAATAAAAGTTGACAAGGTCAGTTGTAAGTACTTTCCTTGGGAAATGCCATAAATGGTAAAAAAACAAGGACCGAGAATTTGGGTAGAGAATATTCCAAACTAAAAGCAAGGCTAACAATAAAAAGGATCAAGCTTAAGTGCATACCTGACTCTTGATGACGTCTAAAATTTTAGCACTATTTTTACTATTATTGTTATGTATGGACTTAAATTATTTATAAAAACATATTTATGGATACTGTGTATTGGGTCTTTTGCTGGTGATGGGGTGACGGGGTGATGCCTCCGGGACGTTTGTCCTTCTGTTGTTTACAGCACCCGTCACACTTGTATATTATCTGTTGTTCCTTGCTTATAAATGACAGGCTTCAGGAATGGAGACTAATCGAGATGGTGATAACTTTTCTAGATAATTATATAATTATATAGTAGATAATTTTTGTGGCTTGCTAAATTAATTTGTACAAGTAGATAAACATCTTTTTTGGAGTTGGAGTTTAGGTACTTAATGGGTGGCACATTTAAAATTTCTAATGTTGATAGTTGTTATCTTACTACTGTTTAAGATACCAAAAATGTCAAAATGATTTTTAAAGGTTGATGAGAAGTTTTTTATTGACTTTATTACAGTTGAGAAAAAATGTAAATTTTTTTCAAATATAGAGCTGGATAAAATGAAGAATATAGAGGTTAAAATTAAATTGAAAAATTTAACAGATAGATTTTTAGATAAAGAAGTTTCAAATTTTGATATGAAAAAAGTTTTAATTAAATAGGGATTTTATATTATAAGATTAATCTTTTCGAAAATTCATAAATTAAGAAAGAAAAAAAACTGTTTTCGCCCAGGTTCGAACTGAGGACCTTCTGCGTGTTAGGCAGATGTGATAACCAACTACACCACGAAAACTGATGTATCCGCCACAGCTCATATTACATTCTTAAAATTCCTCTTTTGTTTTTAGTGATTTTAAAAATACAAAAAAAAAAAAACCAAAAATTATTGCTATTAAAAACGAACTAAAATTGATTAGATAAAAATTTGAATAATATTTATTTTTTACCATTTTTTAGAAAATTAAAATTTGTTTTTTTTTTTTTTTATATATACTTATGAATGAACGGTTAAAAATTTTTTTGTCTTTGCGTCACAAATTTTGTGTTGAATACTTAACACTTTTCTGACTAAATTTAACATTTTTGTTAATTCTTTTAAATCAACACAAAAAAGGGTCAGCAATTTAAAAAGTACATTAATATCTTAATTAAAAAAAGATTTTATTTACAAAATAATTACTAAAAATGAGCTCAACAAAAAATCATCGAAATATTAATTAATCTCGATTATTTTTCTTCAAAACTTCCTATAAAACTTTTATCCAAAATTTGATTAAATATTTTAATCATAAATTTTTTAATCCAATAATCAAAATGACAAATCAAGTCCAGAGACCAGAGGGGTACCGTGATAACCTGTAAAGATGACCAAGGAATTTAATCGAACTGAAAACAGTGTAAGAGGTGTATAATAATTTTCCTCTGCTGGATGATCATCAGGATGAGGATGAGGAGTTTGGATCTTGCTGGTGTGATGGGCACTTTTAATTTCTGACAGACATTAAGACAGCCGGACTGCGAGCGGTGGTGGATAGGATGATGAGGAGGATGAGTAGAGCGGAGTGGCACAGAGGGAGGTACAGTAAGACTCTCGGGTCCCCTGTTGCGAGGTCGGATAAACTTCAAACGGCTCGAAGGCTTCATCATCGATAGGTTCCCTGATCACTGCCGACAGATTAGACGCCTCGCTACACCTCTCCTGCTAAAAGATCCTCTTATTTCTCTTATTCCCGCTGTAGCAACATAACCCACCATCCACCATCCAGCATGTCCTGTATAACACCGCGTTAGGGTTTTACACCGATTCTTATCCTGATAAGTACGTTCTACACCGTCTTTTTGCTCGCGCTTCCTTCTTATATCTCGAAGATCCTCATCCTTGCTCTCAATTTGGGGCTTCAGAGGGGGTTTATTTTCTTTGGAAAATCCTAAAATGTACTAATTGTTAATTAAAATTTTCAAAATTCTATCAAAGATGAATTTTTTTTTATTTTTTATTTCAAATTTCATGAGAATTTAAAATATTGTCCAAATAAAAATTTCTTGGCTCAGAAATTTCAAAATTTGGTAAATTAAATTATTTATTTTCTAAGCCAAAAGATTTTACATAAAAATCAGACTTTATTTGAATAATATAAAAATTATTTCAATTAATTAAAAGAATTTTATTACAAAAAATTAAAAAATTGTTCTTAATAAAAGTTTTTTTAAACTCTATTTGGAAGAAAATTTGATTTTTTCAGAAGTAATTTTTGCAACCAAAGCAACGAGAATTGTTTTTAAATATTTAATACATATGAATGATAAATTATTCATTCTTTGTGAAATATACAAAAATTTCAAGCATTTTTTACCTGAAGCTGAGAAATGAGTTAAAATTTTGGAATCACAGAAAAAGAAATGATAATTTTCCAAAAATTGCTTATTTTGTCTCAATAATTATTCAAGGATTAAGCAAAAAAGTGTAAAGTAGGCTTATTTATTCAAAATAATTATAAGCTTTTGAAATATTCAAAATGTTAAAAAATTTAGGGGAAAATAATTGCCAATTATGCATTCAAAAATTCCACATAAATTATACTTGAAAAAAAAAAAAAAAGCAAAATTTTTAAAGTTACTAAGTACTCAAATTTGGACCAAAAATGGTTAAAATTCAGTGGTGTTTTTTGAAGCGAAAATGATTAAAAAACCTTGACGGCTTAGAATGATTTAAAAACTTAAAGACGGCTTTAATCGACGTCGTAGTATTTAATCGGATTAACGTTACACCTGCGGAAGCTTTAAAAGAAGACCGGGGACAAATTTGAAGGTTTTGGCGCGAATTTTCCAATCCATCATCACAGAAACTGTCGTCTCAGCTGATTTGGGTGATGCGTGACGGAAAACCCGTCGGTGGTGTGGACGAACAAGGTTAAAAATAATAATATTTCAAAGTAAACGTCGCCCAAAAAATCAAAGTCGGTAGCTTCAGAGGACTTGACAGGTAGCACCTGCTGCAGGTACGGCCAAAATTGTCCGTACTCTAGCCGTTCCGTCAGGGAAATTCATCAAAAAAACACCCGGGTTTTGTAAACTTTACACTTTAGGTCGCGTTAAACGTTAAATAACGCCCTTTTTTCCTCTTCTTCTTGCTGCACTCCGCACTACCTCGTCGCTTAATATATTTGACAAATTGCCGTGACGACTGGATTTAATTTGTCAGAATTATATGAAGAGATGCGAGTGCCGGAAAATAAAAATTTAATCGTTATCAGTCTGCTGTGCCACGGAATCATTAACGCGGAATAGTTTCGTTACACCAACACTTTCATCAATCAATTCTATTTTCATAATCAAAAAATCAAAAATTGTAATATGAAGTTTTCATTAAGAAGTTTTAAGAATTTTTTAAAGCAATTTGGACTTTTGATTATTTGCAACACCACAAATTGAATAATTTTCCTTAAAACTCACAATAAATTTTTCTATACCTTTAGACATTTCCAAAAACTGAATAAATTCTTATTTTTTTGGCTAATCGTCCGAACACGGTCTAAAATTCTCAACTCTCGTATTTATTACATTTGAAATAAAAAATGATCGCGGTTTTAAAGTTGAGCCGCAAATTCAAAGTTTGGTTCTTAGTTCTATAAAGTTTCCGCGTGGGATTAAAGACCCAGCGAGTTTTAGAGAGTACGGCAGGAGGGTGTGATGTAGTACAACTTTTGGTCTTCTCGATTTACTGCTGGTGAGCCGCAAAGACTTAAACTCTGCTCCTTACTCCTTACTTCTTCATATACATAAAATATAATACATAGATTCGTACATATGTACGAAATACGTGTATATAGTCTTGAAGTGACTCATCGAGAATCGTATTCTCGGGTTAGGTGTGCTTGGACTCTTATATCTTTTATTTTTAGTCTCCTGTCTCCCTCGGACTCGCTGGTACCAACACCAACTACCGTTTCGAATCGTTCGAGAAAAATTATCTCGCAGAACTATCCTCGACGAAACAGTCTACACTCACTCTCTCTCTTTCTCTCTCTTTCATTCTTATTTTTATTCCGAGCAAAATTTTAAACTACACGGTCAATAATAATAAACGTCCGTGAATTTTGTGCGCGGAACGAAAATTCCGTGAAATATCTTGGCACTTTTAGGAAAGCAACGCCCGCGCACGAATCACTTAATTATATTTTTTTTTACTTTATTTCTCCTTATACTTAGCTAAACACATCGTATCCTCCGATTTAACGATTTAACACCAATGCTAGTCACAATACGAACACGAAACAATAATAAATT
>JZSA01004312.1:0-28651 GCA_000956155.1 Cotesia vestalis | reverse complement strand
AAAAAAAAAAAAAAAATTGAATAAAATAAAATCAAGAAACTGAAGTATTTATTTTTCCAGAATGAAAGTCTTGAATAATTTTTTGACGTCAATTAAATTTTCAAATTTGCCTTCCATGACACTATATGTAAGAAATACAGTCAATAATCATATATTACATAAAATAAACTAAAAAATCTAAAGCATAAATTCATCCAGGATTCCAATTTTTTGAATTACGCTTAAGCATTTTATACACTTACATATACTTCATAGCAGCTACCACAGAAGAAACTTTCTCAAGTAGACGTAAATTATCAAAGTACTTGCTATTTGTCACGTGTATATTCTAAGATATAACGAGGTTTACACTCAACTCGTGGGCGTTTCAATAATTATCGCCGGCGCTCCTTCTTGTATCTCGTATCTCGCATCTCGTGTACACTTCTTCTTGGTTTAAACGCTGTCAAATTCTAACACTCCTCTAATATACAAGGTCAAAAAAACTAAATATTTACAAACAGTTTAAAATTTCTGTCAAAAAATGAGTTTTTCTATCTATGTAAGGACAGTTCCATGTTCGACATTAAAAATGATCTTCATTGAGTGCCGAAATGTTCCGGTAACTGATACAACACCCAGTACATCCAATCAACAAGTATTCATGACATAACACGGCGATCACTGCTGATGATTATGATCACGATCATCACAAATCGTGAGCGTAGGATGGTTCAACAACAATGGCCAGTGGTCAATTGAAAAGAGAAATTCTAGACGATAAATGTGTTATAAAAATAACAAAATGATCGTCAGAGAGTTGGGATCAAAATCCAGAAGGTGCCAAGTGTCGCAAGGGGAATTGCGAGGATGAGAATAGGGATCGAATTATGGTTCTTTCTCTTGAGTGCGTTGCATTGCGTGATGACTAGGACTAGAAGGGGCTGATGATGTCAGGGGTTACGCATCCCCCGCAGCACCCGCGTCGAATGATGGGCCAATAAAATATTTATGGAGTCCATTCAACACCCCATAAGGCCGCGTGCCGAGACATCCAGTCAGTTCACCCCCAAATGCTCCCCAGCGGTTACACGATGTTTACCCTCTGTCCCCAAGGTCTTTTTGGCTTCGAACTTCGTCCAGGTCGCTTTGCTGGACCCCGAATTTAGCGATCGTTTGAGGACACTAACTGCCAACGAACTCTTGTACACACGACATATGCCTGTGATCTGCGCAAATCATCGCTGACGCTGATGACTGCCCGCGCCAGAGCGAAAGAGAGAGAGAGAGAGAGAAAGATAGAGAGCGTTGTTTAAAAGCGCAATCGGAAATTGCCCAGATGACATTGATTAAAAGTATTCTGTTGATGCTCCAACTGCCAATCGGCTAATTATTAATCGGTAGCCAAAGAATTTATGCTGTTATTATTGTTATTATTTTTACTAATTCACTGGCCATTAGCCATCAATCGCATCATTATTTTACGAATATTCATTTAGTAATTTTCATTGAAAATTATTGTCAACATTAGTATTGGCTGATTTTTTATGATAAGACAAAAAATTGATATTTGGAGAGAATTAAATAAAAAAATTTCTACATTAACTAGATCATCATTTTTACTATTTAATTATCTTCGTGCACCAGGAATTCTTAGTCAACAAAATTCTCTTACTTTTATTTACCGGGAATAAGACACATCGAATATATGACCACAATAAATACTCAGGCTATAAGACAGACATTCTAGGAAGGATAAAATCTAATTTATGTTAATCCGATGATAGGGCTGGAACCGCAGATCTAAGTCCAAAAAGACATCAACCTTCGAAAATACTTCGTTCCTTCCTCTCACTCTCAATATCCTCTACCTATATTGCTATATGCCCGATTCTCTTCTTCGATTTTGAATCACAATCTACATAACATCCCGAATCTAAAATCGATTGATTTTAATTAGCAGAAGAACAGAATAACCAGAAGCCCCATTTAGTCCTCCAAGACCTCGAAATTAATATCGTATCACATGAAGAATAATTAAATAATAAAAAGGGCAACTAACGACGAAGGAGAGTGCGCCTGTAGCTGCTGGGCAACTATTTGGTGGGTCGGTTTCTCCTCGAGTGCTTGTTTTGCTTATCTAAGACAAATTTGCTGTCTTGTAAGCGACACCGGAGGGTCGTTTGACAAACTGAGGGGCTCCTTGCGCGAAACGATCTCTTCCACAATCCACGAGTAGCCTCTGGCATGCTTTATACTTATACTTACATTTATATTTATCCTTTACAAGTATAAGTATACAGTGTACAGTACATAGAATGAATACTTTTATCTTATTCTCTTTACCTTTTTGTTCTTTGTTTGTGATCTTCCACAAACGATTGCGAACAGTTGTCAAGATTTCATCTAATCTGTTCCAACCTCCGACAAATTACCGTGAAATAATTTTATTATATGGTTTGATCCAACATATTGAAAAATTTGATATGTTTATATCTGACTTTAGATGATATGATGTGCCCATATATAATTTTTTATGTCTTGATATGACAATATGTGACTTAATATGTCCATAAACAGCCTTATATAGTTTGATAAATCCACATATAATTTGCGGCATGTCTTGACAAGGTTTGATATCAAAATTAGCCAAATTAGAC
This sequence comes from Cotesia vestalis, assembly GCA_000956155.1. Taxonomy (NCBI): domain Eukaryota; kingdom Metazoa; phylum Arthropoda; class Insecta; order Hymenoptera; family Braconidae; genus Cotesia; species Cotesia vestalis. The sequence continues at coordinate 26,012 of JZSA01004312.1, read as the reverse complement.
CATATCTGGCTTAATATATCCTAATATGACTTGATATAGTCTGATAGACCCATATATAATTTTTAAATTAAATACAGTATTCAAATTTTCCAACAGGTGGCGCATGATCGCTAAATTGTCTCGTTACAAGAGAGTTAATTTTGAGGAATTAAGATATAAAATAAATTTTTTTTACTCTCTCAAAGAGCTTGAATTGATTTTTAGTTTAATTAAATAATAAACTAATTATTTTTTATACCACCTGATAATTATAAATTTCTTAGACTCATAAACAGCCTTATATAGTTTGATAAATCCACATATAATTTGCGGCATGTCTTGACAAGGTTTGATATCAAAATTAGCCAAATTAGACCATATCTAGCTTAATATATCCTAATATGACTTGATATAGTCTGATAGACCCATATATAATTTTTAAATTAAATATAGTATTAAAATTTTCCGACAGGTGGCGCGTGATCGCTAAATTGTCTCGTTACAAGAGAGTTAATTTTGAGGAATTAAGATATAAAATAAATTTTTTCTTACTCTCTCAAAGAGCTTGAATTGATTTTTAGTTTAATTAAATAATAAACTAATTATTTTTTATACCACCTGATAATTATAAATTTCTTAGACTGATAAGAATTTATATTATTAGATAAACCCATTTGAGGTCTGACATGAAAATTAGCCATATCAGAAAACTTTTCTACAGATTCTATTATTTTTTCTGCTTTCAAAATTAGGTGTTGCTTCGCTAGCTATTATTGCTTCTATTCTCAATTCTCACACACTCTTCATACATATATACTTATAAGCGTATACATATATGTATTAATATAATAGGGAGCACATGCCCCCTGTCATGTTACGAGGGACCCCAGGAAGCTACCGAGGGTTATTTATTTGACCGTTTAACGGTCGGGCATATATAGTTTACTGCCTGTCAAGATGAAGCGCATGTACGAAAGTGCGTTCATTCGTTCCTTATTGTTTTTCAAATAAAAAATCAAACTTTTTATACGTCAAGCTTCGATAAGACTTTAGTACCCTGTTATTTTTTGTAATGGTTAATGTTTACCGTTGAAATGAGATATCGCTGCTGAAAATTTAAAACCAAAAACTCTTTTTTATAATTATTTGAAATTTGTAAGATTAATTATTTTTTACAATGGAATCCTAAATTTTTAACACCTGTAAGACACCTTCGTCATTAAGAACAGACGAAGAAAAGAAACTACAGGTCTTCGTAATTCATTAAATTAACTCTTTTCACAAAAGTTTGGTGTTCAAAAATTCTACCGAAACTTTTCTTTAGTCTAAAATTTTTGCAGGTAAAAAATAGTCTTTTGACGGACCGATAAAAAGGATTGATTTTGAGAATTTTCTACCTGCCAGCTAAATTCTTTAAAATAACAGAGTCAGAATGAAAAGAACTTTTTAGTTCTTTAATCAATTTTTTTTTAAGTTCAAAAAATACTTTTTATGAATGGTCTGAGGCTTCAATTCTTAACCATTAGTGAATCAATTTTAAATTTGACTTAACATAAATTGAAAAAAATTACTCGATTCAGAAAAAATTTTTTTATTTTTTCTTAGCGAAAAAAATTAATTTTTTTCTGGATCCAAGAAAAAAATGATTTTTTTTTTTTTTTAAATATTTATCGTCATTACTAAAGCAATTATTTGATTATTTATTAAATTAATTTTTTAAGCTAACAGTTTAAAAAAAGAGTAAAATTAAAAATAAAATTGTTTTTATTTTATATACTTAACATAATAATTTTGATATTGCTTCTGGGGGGCCGGTTGCGCCTCCCTTATTAATAAAGATAACTGTCAAAGAAGAAGGATCTGTTGTAAAAAAGTAAATAGTAAAAATATATAAAAGCCTATGATCTATGAATAATAATCTCCAGGAGATGATACACAGTAGGGTGTGACCAGTAATCATCATACTAGAAAAGATTTCCTGACTCTGAACCACACCTCCTAACTTTCCACTACTGTCTTATCCAAAGACATATTTAGTGTTTGGTAGGTTCAGTTTATTTATCCGGCAATAAGCTCCTCTGCATCATAATCGCTGCAGCGATTAACATTCTTTCGAACCCAAGTTAGGATACTGTGTAAACAAAACGCCATTTTTTGCTTTCTCTTTCTGTAAGAGACACAAAATGTCTCTTCACAGGCGATAAGTACACTTTGGATGAAATATTAAGTACCTAGTATGTGATATGCTTGCATAGATTGAAGCGATACATTGATTGTGTGTTCATATTATTCCCGAGTGAGTGAACAATAAATACATAGGAAATGAGGAAAGGCGAAGAAGAACGGAAATAAATCGTGTAAGCCGCAAAGGACGTCACGCGATGACAAACGAGCGAGGGAGGAAAAAAGGAGGAGGAGGACACGGGCGTCATCACGCGAGAAGTGTAAGTGACATCTGATAAAAAGGCGATGGTAATCGCTAATCGTATTAACTATTTCTTTCGTATAAATTATATCTGTAATCTTTATCTTGTTATCCTTAACGTTTCAATTATGTATACGGTTTTAAGAAGATTCATTTTTATTTTTTTAAGCTCGGTTAAAACTTTACTGAGAATTTTACGGTCGTGATTTCGAATTTTTAATAGTAGTTTAATAATATCGGTTTATAGAAGCACAAATTAGAGAAAAGTATATTTTTTTGTTGTAGAAAAAAAAATATTAGCAATTGATATTTTTTTTTTTTTAGAAATTAATTAGAGTGTTGTCGTTAATTGTTGAGAAATTAACAATAGAAAGCATCAAGAAAAAATTTTAAGTGAAAAAAAAAAATTAATATCTTTTACCGACCCCGAGAATCGAACCTCATTTCCCCGGATAAGAGTTTCACGACCTTCGCGCTTCGCTAATGTATCTTTGTTGACTTACAGCCGATTTAAAAAATTTTTGGTGATCATTGGAGCCCTTTTAAAGGCGAACAAAACTTACCAGGCTCGAACGGAATCCGAATAACAGCCAGTCTCAGGATTCAACATTTTTCGATCGCTCTCCGACCTGGAAAGAAAAAAAAACATGTCATTTTTGTTGAAATTTAAAAAGCGACACTTAAAAATTAGTTATTAGCGGCGACATTCCCACACATAACAGACAATACAAGTGTGTCATGTCTTTTACAAGAAGTAAATGAATATCGAGTGAGTCCTCACGCAAGTGGAGAGCACGAATGAATACGTAATATGTCTGTGTGTCACCGCAGTCCATGCAGACAGTGATTTTCACCCTCTTGCCACAGTATGTAGCGTCCCCTGTGCCGGCAGATGGGGTTCTCACGGTCCTCTCCTACCCCCGCAATTACCCTTGCAATCATATTAATAAATACCGCACACCGAAGGTAACGCCGACGAATAAACTGTCAAAACACGCGATTGAGTGAGAAACAAGTGATTTTTTCACGCTCCCACTACTGATTTATTATTTACTCCCTTTAGAATATTCAATAGGGAATATGTAAGTCAAAGGGGAAATATTCAACGCATAATTACTATCAAGTGCATAAATTATCGCTGCTTATATGCATTAATAAACTTACATGACGGGAAATTTCAAACCTTTTTGTCGTTTTCATTTAATAATAATTATATTTACATCCACAATTTCCCAGATTGTTTTTTTATTCAATTGGACAACATTTTCTCGATCGGATTTTTGAATAATTTTTTTTTCCCATAAATTTTTATTTAAAAAATAAATTTGTATACCAAAAAAATTTTTTTTTTTATAATTTATCTTTTAAAAATTTTCTGTTATCAATTTTGATACTATTAAAAAATTTCGTCAGTTAAAAAAATTAATTTTCTTGGCTAAAAAAATTTTTTCTTTCGAAATTCCATGAATTTTTAAATCTTATTAAAAATTTATTTAAAAAAAAAAAAAATTAAAATGACAATTTTGAACAGTAATGATAATAAATTAAAAGTGACAAATAAAAAATAATCCGTCACTGTAATTTCCGGGTTCCGGTTCGACCCACTTGCCGAAAAATGTCGATCATGTTTGAGTAATTGACCGCTTATAAATAAATAAAAAAATATGAACTTCTCGGGAGTCGGTACTTCGTGGGAGTGAAATAAAACCCATTGCCCATCGATATGACGAGGAAGTGTAAGATATAATATGTACAAGTGTGTTTGGACGACACATTAAATCGGAAATGTATAATCTAGAGAAGAACGACTGGAGACATAATACATGTAGAGGAAAGTTTGTGGTAATTTATCACCGTGACAAGTCGTATTCGAGTCTCGGTACCCGGTAATCCTTATAAATTGCGTCCTCGAGATTCGCGTTGTCAATCCCGCTCCAATATTCAAATATATCATTACGAATATAAATATATAAATATAAATACTGAGTTTTCGCTAATAAGCTAAGAAATCGACTGGAATGCGATGGAATGAAAATAAATAATAACTCATGAAAATAATTTATGTGCCAGAATAATTATACAGAGAAATAATAATTACCAAATGTACAAAAGATAAAAGGTGTATCGTGAAGTGACCAGCGGCACAACTATGGGAACTCGCTGTAAGCTATTCCCCAAGTTAAATATTGTAATTAGTAGCCCGAGGGACAACCAGCAGGGCATGTTACTTACTTTACAGAGTACCCGGCTGCATTGGTCGCTTAAATTATACCTTTAAATCAGACTTGTACATATAATGCACTCCATACAACTACGACATACAGTCCGGCCAAAATTAACAAAATTTGTCCTTTTTTTAAAGTCCTGGCTTTTCGTATTTAATTGCGCCAACGACTGTTAATAATATTTCTTACTGATAAACATTCAGTTTAATATAAATAACTTTGCAGGTTTTTTCATGATTTTTTTAGGGCTTGGTGAGAATTAATTTTAAGAATATTAATTTCAATTAGTCCTTCATTTTCCAACTGGACAATAATAAGAATACAGTGATAAAAAAATTATGGGAAAAAATTTTGAATCAAGAAAATCATCTTTAAAAATTTTTGGACAAATTAAGTAGAAAAATTTTTAATCTGAATAAAATTTTCTTAAACTAAAAAAAAATTTTTTAATCCAAGAACTTTTATGATGAATTTTATTAATTGAATTCTTTAAAATAATTTTCTTGATTAAAAAAATAAAATTATTGAGTTAAGAAAATTATTTGTGATGATTAAAAAAGAAAATTGATTATTTCAAAATTTTTTTTAATTAATTCAATGGATCAAATTCTTCACAATTTTTTTTTTTTGATTAAAGATATAAATTTAGAACCAAAAAATCATTTTTTGACATGTATCAAGTATATAATTCTTAAACCAAGTAAAATTCAAATTTTTTTCTTGCTTTTTTTTTTATAATTTATCTTTTAAAAATTTTCTGTTATCAATTTTGATACTATTAAAAAATTTCGTCAGTTAAAAAAATTAATTTTCTTGGCTAAAAAAATTTTTTCTTTCGAAATTCCATGAATTTTTAAATCTTATTAAAAATTTATTTAAAAAAAAAAAAAATTAAAATGACAATTTTGAACAGTAATGATAATAAATTAAAAGTGACAAATAAAAAATAATCCGTCACTGTAATTTCCGGGTTCCGGTTCGACCCACTTGCCGAAAAATGTCGATCATGTTTGAGTAATTGACCGCTTATAAATAAATAAAAAAATATGAACTTCTCGGGAGTCGGTACTTCGTGGGAGTGAAATAAAACCCATTGCCCATCGATATGACGAGGAAGTGTAAGATATAATATGTACAAGTGTGTTTGGACGACACATTAAATCGGAAATGTATAATCTAGAGAAGAACGACTGGAGACATAATACATGTAGAGGAAAGTTTGTGGTAATTTATCACCGTGACAAGTCGTATTCGAGTCTCGGTACCCGGTAATCCTTATAAATTGCGTCCTCGAGATTCGCGTTGTCAATCCCGCTCCAATATTCAAATATATCATTACGAATATAAATATATAAATATAAATACTGAGTTTTCGCTAATAAGCTAAGAAATCGACTGGAATGCGATGGAATGAAAATAAATAATAACTCATGAAAATAATTTATGTGCCAGAATAATTATACAGAGAAATAATAATTACCAAATGTACAAAAGAGAAAAGGTGTATCGTGAAGTGACCAGCGGCACAACTATGGGAACTCGCTGTAAGCTATTCCCCAAGTTAAATATTGTAATTAGTAGCCCGAGGGACAACCAGCAGGGCATGTTACTTACTTTACAGAGTACCCGGCTGCATTGGTCGCTTAAATTATACCTTTAAATCAGACTTGTACATATAATGCACTCCATACAACTACGACATACAGTCCGGCCAAAATTAACAAAATTTGTCCTTTTTTTAAAGTCCTGGCTTTTCGTATTTAATTGCGCCAACGACTGTTAATAATATTTCTTACTGATAAACATTCAGTTTAATATAAATAACTTTGCAGGTTTTTTCATGATTTTTTTAGGGCTTGGTGAGAATTAATTTTAAGAATATTAATTTCAATTAGTCCTTTATTTTCCAACTGGACAATAATAAGAATACAGTGATAAAAAAATTATGGGAAAAAATTTTGAATCAAGAAAATCATCTTTAAAAATTTTTGGACAAATTAAGTAGAAAAATTTTTAATCTGAATAAAATTTTCTTAAACTAAAAAAAAATTTTTTAATCCAAGAACTTTTATGATGAATTTTATTAATTGAATTCTTTAAAATAATTTTCTTGATTAAAAAAATAAAATTATTGAGTTAAGAAAATTATTTGTGATGATTAAAAAAGAAAATTGATTATTTCAAAATTTTTTTTAATTAATTCAATGGATCAAATTCTTCACAATTTTTTTTTTTTTTGATTAAAGATATAAATTTAGAACCAAAAAATCATTTTTTGACATGTATCAAGTATATAATTCTTAAACCAAGTAAAATTCAAATTTTTTTCTTGCTTTAAGAAAAATTAAATCATAGGAATATCAACTATAATTTTTTCTTAGCATTGTCTTATTAAAAAAAAAAAAAAAATGGAGTCTTAAAAGTTGATCATATTCCTAAAAAAAATGATCGGGGGTGTTTATCGCTTGGAATCAGTCATGAAATGATGGGAAGAGGAAAAGGAATTGGATGTTAATGAGAAAAAGGATTTAATGTAAGCCGTAAGCTGGGAATTATTCTGATGAGTAATCAGTGCGAGTGAGCGTGTCTATAGTAATGCGGACGGATAGACCCGCACCCTTCCGGTTCCGGTAAGTTCCGGTGTTCCGGTAGTAGGTTTGACCCCACGGGGACAGGGAATAGCGTTTCCGTTTTTGGCAATGGGATATACGCTCAGCGGAGCGGCAGCGACTGTAGATTACACGTATATGCCAGTGACGATGCTCGCACGATTTATATTTATGCGGACACGCGTCATGGAACGCGAGATATTTTATGGCAAACCGACTTAATATAATATCCTAGGTGACATGCAACGGGATATATTATTCCCACACTTATATTCTATTGTGTCAAGCTCAACTCAACTGATCTAGTTGCTTAGTTTGTTCGTCCTGATTGTACCGTTAGTTTTATAGATACTGAGATTTTAGAGGAGCCATGTCATCTTTCCTCAAAATTCTGATTGTTTTTTTTTTTTTTTTTTTAATTACGGAAACAAACCTTATCGATACAATCAAATTTTTTAGCTTTATTAATAAAGAAAAATTTATATTAAAAAGAAAAATTTTAAACAAAGAAGATATTAATAATTTTAAGGGATTATTCTATCTTAAATTAAAGAAAATTGATTAAAAATGAGGAAAGTTTATTTAAAAAAATTAAAAAACATTATTTTTATTACTTGAGATTTTTTTTCCTGAATTTTTAGATAAATTTTCTTTGTTTCAAGTAAACTCAGTTAATTTAAAAAATTTTTTAAATTCCAAATTTGTTCTCTTGAACAAAACTAATTACATTTTTTTTCTGATTGAAAATAATAAAAAAATTTGACGAAAAAATAAGATTTCACCCCTTCAAAAATATAAAAAGAAATTCTTTGTCACTGTGAGCAACTTCCGTTACAAAAATACCAAAAAATGAAACTCCAAAAATTCTCGGAATAGATTTTATGGAAAAAGGTGATGCGACGTAATAAAACGGCGTAGGACCGCAGTAAAATCGAACAAAGTGAATTTTATTAGATGAAATAATATTTAGTGGTTGTTACTGCCTGTGCGCTCGTTAAAGTCGTCACCGTGTACGTATCGTGGATCGTGCGAGTATAAAAGTTTATAAGGTCGCAACGAAATCGGGGAAGGGAGGAGAAGAGGGAAGGTTGAAGCTCGAAGCTACTACTGTATGTATATTATATGTGTAACTGAAATCTCGACATATATCCACCCCCCGTTTGGTAAAACGGAAAGGAGACTGATGATGGAGCCTACCGCGTTCGCTACTACGTAGAACACCACCCCTTCTCTGGTCTTCTCTTTCATCCCCTGTCGCGTCGGGGGGCCAGGCTGCAGCTGCGTGCCCGGCCAGGTGTGCCCGCGTTGCCAGCTATTGTGTTTGTCGCCTAGTCCCCTTCCCCTTCAATATTTTTCTCTCTTTCTCTCCTTCTTTCTCTCACTCTCTTTCAATATAGTAGACGTAAAAGTACTAGTTGGTCCTCTTTCTATTTTTATTTTTATTTTTTTTGCTAGAATCTCATCGAAACTCATACCGTTTTTCAGCTCGTTCGCCGCAAGGGTGCCGCTGGCAACTAGACCCGCAATCTCAGAATATTTCGGAATTTTTACCGTGAATATTTGACATTTTTTTTTTGACAGTAAATATAAATAAATAATCATTTCTAGAAAATACATCTTTAAAAAAAAATTAATAATAATTATTGTTTTTAAATATTTATTATTATTATTCTAAAAAAAAATATTATCATAAATTTTTTTGTATCTTTGATTTATTTTACTTAATAATAATTTAAATAAAGAACAAAAAATTATAATAACAACGTTTATTATTATTTTGACCAAAATATTGAAATTACAAAAAAATCATAATACCTTTTTTTGTAGAAAATTGAATTCTCTATAAAAAAGGTCCCCATAAATTTTTTCGTATCTTTGATCTTTTGTACAGAATAATGATTTAAACAAGAAATAAAAACTTATTATTATTGCTCCAAAAAATAATTTAAAAAGTACAGCAAATAATAAAAATAATTTATAAAAAAAAAATTTTTTAATAGCCGCGACATATCGTAATTGATTTTTTCCGCGAATCTTTTGTCTAGAGAAATGCTATAAATTTATACCTCTGCGTTATTATATTAACGAGTTATTATCGTAGATCGTAGATCGTACATCGGTACTCGGGATAACCAAGAGAAATGACCGTAATGAAGAGGGGGTAAGCGTGGGACGTTGGAGGCAGTGGAAACTGCGGAAATGAGGATAGTTCCACGGAGCAGGACCGTCGACTTGGAATGGTGTTATGCGTTATGTGGATTGCATATTATATTATTTATATGAATAAAAAGAGATGTCTCGATAAGCGGGCGCCACACCGAGAAACGAGAATCTACAGAGTGACGGTGTTATTGCATTTATTTCCAGTTCCACGAGCCACTTCCGTCAGTGTGCGCTTGCGATCAACCGATATCGCTCACTCTCTGTATTAAAATATAGATACAAATGTTATATATGTACTTAAAATGCTTCATGTGTGACTTTTGATACCATACCCGGTTCTATTCGTCTCAATGTGAAATCTAAATATATTTATTATATTTTATGCTCCTGCTCTAATGGTATTCACAGGAAAAATTATTTTATTTTACAACGCTCATATATTTATAATTTATGATATTTTTTTTCTATTTGGAGGGAAATTTAATGTTCAAATTTAGAAAAATTTTAGTTTGGGTGATCAGATAAAGTTATTGTGTGCTTTGTCAAATCGATCATGACTTTATAAAGTCCTTCGGTACGATTGAGAACAATGATTATTCATACTATATACACATACAACTTCCAAAAATACTAAAAATTGTTCAAAGACCTGTAAATTTTCCTTAAACATTTATTTACAAGCCCAAATAGTGTTTAATAGTTTGGAAAAAAATAGATTTACTTTATTCACATATTTTGAACTTTCACAATAGAAAATTCTCAATATTTCCCAATAACATGTTTTTTGTAAATAAATATGTCGAGGAAATTTGTTATTAATCGCTAATAATTTATAATTTTCAAATAAATTGCATTACTCACAATTTTTGAACTTTTCACTCCGAAAAATTCTTAATATTTTTTGAAGAATATTTATCATTTATTTCTCATAATTAAAAAATAATCAAAATTACTGAAAGTATTAGATGTTTAAGCACATGAAAAGACTTTAATGTTTGCTGGTATTACTCCAAAAAGTCCTTGTATTAATTATTATTACTCACATTTTTTTCCCTAATTATTAGTAAAAAAGTCACTAAAATACTTGTTAAATTTTCTTCACTAAAAAAATTTTTTTTCAAAAATTTTACTTCTTCCATTTCTTATCTTGTCTAAAAGTAATCAATAAACAAAAAGCGAAACAGGGAGCAGTCGCTACCGAAATAATCCATAATACATACAACCATAAACGGTTCTCATTCGTCTTTCCTCGAGCACACACTCTTTTATTTTTAATCCATACATACATACTGTACATCATATCAGAGGCAAGCATCGAGTAGAATCTTGAAGCACCCTCTTGAGTCTGGGTCGACTGATTTTTTCTTATTCTTATATCCTTCCATATCCACAATATTCTCGAAGATATTCGAGACACGCCAAGAGCCTCACTACATTCAAATTACACATTTCTCAATTCTCAATTCTCAACAAAAAATGCTTAAGTATTATTTTTAGAAATTTTTCTGGTTCTCGTGTAATATATGTTATATGCGGACGTCACGAAAGAGCATCAATACATCAATGCATTAATACACATACACGTATATATTTTTTAATACAAATAAGCACAACATGCGACGGTTTTCGAGATTTTTGACGCAAAAATCAAAAGTTTCCTTCTTAAGAAATTTTCCTCCAGTGGGTTGCATTCCTCTCTTTCACCCTTAACTTATATTTAGCACATGCACTCACTGTAATTGTCCATATGTATATACATGGCCCAAACATCAGGTGAATGAAGTCAAGGTATTTAAAGTCAATGAATGGTCCATTAAAAGTTAAGGCGAAATTGATGAAATGAAAGTCATTGAAATTTATTATATCACATTTACCCTTTGACAATAATTGTTGTCCTTCCCCTCGTAGTTTTTCGTGAGGATTACGAGGTGAATAATGCCCTCAACTTCAACAGGTGAATTTATTCTAATATAGTTGAGGCTTTGTATTATTACTTTCTTTCAATAAATTTTTTGTTTCGCTGCATGCTTTATTATTTGTATTATCTGCGACTGCATTGAGTTTTTTAGAATGTAGGACTATAGAATTTTAATAAAGATAAATTTTTTCTGTGAAAAAATTACCATATGTAGCATATATGACTATATATGCCCTGATCTGATCATATATGGGTATATACCAAAACAGTTAATAATACAGCAAACGAGATATGATCACATATGGCTTGATGTGTCAATATATAATTTTTTATATGGCTTGATATGGCACTATATGGCCATATATGGTCATATATGAATAAATCTAAACAGTTAAAGATCTATTAACCCAGATATATCTAAATATATTTTTAATGTCACTTGACGTGGCCATACATGATCACATAAGATCATATCTGATCATATATTGACATATTAAATCAGATTAGGAGTTATAAAGCTTCATATGTCCATTTATAATTTTTAATATGACAAGATATAATTATATCAGGCCATACATAAATTATATATGAACATAGGTCATATCAGAAAAATTTTCCGAGTCGTGTAAAATTATTTTTGATGCAACTAGTGGTATCATCACGGTTCTATTAAAAAAATGATCAACTTTTATTGCGACAAACTATATACTACAAACTCGTGCAAAGTGATTGACGATTGTCCGATTTGTTCATAGATACGGGAATGGTAGTTGAGTTAGAGTAGAGCTGCTGGAACTCGTCACGCGACGTTTTTTTAACTCTATTTTATATATATGTGTACATGATGACGATGATGATGATGAATATATGTACAATGTATCTCTATGTTAAGTTATATTATGTTATATGTTACATAATATAATGTATAAGGACACTCCCCTGTGAGTTGCGCGCGGAGATTGTTGAGGCTCAAGAAGCGGGGCTCAGACACTGCAGCGTTGAGTTTTCAATTGATGCCAAACGCGTGCCACATTCTTTGTCCCGCAATAAAGGAATAAAAAAATTTCTAAAAGCTTGAATGAAACCTGTAGCGAGCTTATATTATGCACTTTGTACTCGGTATACTTTCACTTGGTGCTTAATGTCTAGAAAAAATAGCTTTGCTTTATTTTATTGTTATATTATCCTTACATATTTTCTATTTTGTTATGTGTGCCTTCTTTTTTATTCGTATTTCGATCAATTTTTCAGCAACAAACGATCCATTGTTACCAATTATTGTCAATTTAATTGAATAGTTAAAAAGTAATTAGATTTTTTAATTATTATATTATGTTAAATGTTAATTATTGAGTTGAATTTTTAATTTTGAAATTAAATTAAAATTTTTTTGTGATTATGATTTTTTGGAAAAAATTTTGTCCCAATTTATAAAATTTACCAATCATGAATTCTAAAAATAAAATTCATATTTTATTTTTAATAATTTTCTACAATATTAGTCCCGTAAATTTTCTCCACAATGGATAAATATTTTCAATAATTAAAAAAAAAAAAAAAATTAAATTAACTATAAGAAATAAAAATTCATTTAATATTGTAATATTTTATTGGTCAAGTATTTTATTGACAGAAATAGTAACAATTGTAAACTACTGCGATTTAAATCTTGTCTTGGAGTTTTAGCCATTTCTGCACCTTTAAATGCTCACCAGATAATAAAGATCTTATATTATTATTATTATTATTATTATTGTTATAATTTCAATAATTTTCAGTATGTGCGCCTTTAAATCAAACTTTGTTTTTCTATATATTTAAGTTTTGATAAAAATAACTTGATACTTTATTTTTTTTTTTTTTTTGCCACAAATAAGTTCTATAAAAAATTTTTGAAACTTTATTTTATTTTGATTATTAAAAGCAAAAAATTTACATTTAAATTGTTTGATTAAAAATAAAATATCAAGTTTTTAAATCAACCTCGAATATATGTTGAGATATTAATTTTTTCTTAATGTATAACATCAAGAATGGATAGACCCTTTTTTTTTTTTTTTTTTTTTTTTAATTACAGCTCAAAAATAACTTTCATATAAAAATTTTCTTATGTATTATTTTTATCCAAAAATGCTTCATTATTTTCCAAAAATTGAAAAAAAATCACTTAAAATTTTTAAAGACAATTTTTAAAATTTCTTCAATAAAAAAAATTTTTACTCAAATTTTACATTTGAAAAAAAAAAACAATAAATGCAATTAAGAAAAAAATTTTTTTTCTCCAAAAATCAAAAAATAGTCTAGGTGTTTGTAGAGTTCAATATCATGAAGCATAAATTTATTTCAATGCATCAAAAATAAAAAAAAAAAAACACTTGACAAATTATGACTCCAGACAACCTCAAACAAGTGAAAAAAAAATGTATATATGTTCAGTTTCAGGTTTTATTTATCAAGCAAGCCAACCTAAAACCAATATATAACATGTGTCGCCAGCTTGCCAGTGAAATGTAGTCAAATATTAACCAAAAGTTTTCATCAAAGAGGCTATATTGTAAGACTAGTAGTCGGTGTTTAAATTTGCACTCATTATTTTTTTATTTTTTTATTTCTTAAGATATAAGCGATACAAGCTGTAATAAAAATGTTGGACCGCCAGATTGGCTGTAACATGTCCATTTATACATCAATACAAAATAAAGGTGTAGATGTGTGAGTAATGTAAGGAGGAGTAGAAAAAATTTATAAGATAAATTAAAAAAAAACATTCTCACGACGCCTGAAAGTCTTGTGGAGAAGGTTATTTTAAAAATTCCTCTTTCTATTCTAGAACTAATGATGTAACTGGTGGGTCTTAGCCCAGGGGCGATCGACCGGAGAAATCTCTGAGAATAGTAGACAGTTGGGCGCCCGATTTTACTGAGAATAAAGATCCATCAGATATAGATATGTGTGTGGTGCTGGATATCACAGGTATGAACCGAGTATTTCTCGCGATGATGGACCCCTCGATCCTTTGCGTGTCCTCTTATACATATATATATATATATATATATATATATATATATGTGAGTAGTAGTTGTGATCGACGATTGAGGCTCGGGAGAGAAAGAGAGAGACAAATTCTGAAGAATGAGGGGAAACATCCGCCCTTGTGATCCAGGTTAGTCCCTGTTTTTCTCGCGCGTGCACCTGGGCCCCACCCCGCTTCATCATCCTCGACCGAGAATCTTTGGTGATGCTTCACCCGTGATACATGCTTTAAACTTTGATTTTCAACGTATATTTTTTTTATATACAATATAGACAAATATTTTTTTGGTGCTTTGAAATGAATATTTAAATTTTTAATTGATTGATTTTTAATTTTGATTTATATTTAAGAGTTTATTGGAGTTAATATTTATTTAAAAGAAAATTGAGCGAGTAAATTTTAATCATGGATTTTAAAAAAAGTAGATTTTTTAAAAATTTCTTTCTGTGTATGATTTACAAAAAATGAGTCAATTTTTCTTTCAAGAAGCATTGTTGTCACTTTTATAACAATGTAACTTTCTGGTTAGTTTTATGATATATATTTATGAGACCAATACAAGGCGAGAAAAAATATGTTTTCTGTATAATTTGTATATGGAAATTATGGATCTCATACCATTTACCATCAGGCTAGTACCATCCGATCACTTATCGCTTGACAAAAGATTTTTGAATTAAAATAATTTACTTATGTATAACATGTATTTTGTTATTCCGAACGTAATAGACCAGCTCAGATAAGATAGGCTGAAAAAAAATTAACTTGATTCTTGAGAATAATTCTTGAACCAAGAAAATCATTTACAAGAGTTTAATTGTTTTTAATCAAGTAAAATTAAATTGAATTAAGAAAAATTTGATGCAAAATTCTGATTTTTACTATTTTTGAAAAATTTAGAATTGTTAAAAAAAAAAATTTTTTCCAAACGTTCTCTATTTTATGAAAAAAAAATTTTTTAGAATTTTCCGATATGCGGGCTATAGCGATATATTTACTGAAAGATAATCCGATCGATTTTTTTGTTTTGGATGCAATAATGTACATCCTTTTATTTTTTATCCTCCACTTTACCAGCCAAAAATTATTCAAATTAAAAATTTTTTCTGAATTCTTGAATTATAATTAAATTAGTTACATATTTCGTTGGTAAATATTTTTTTATACTCAGATAGAAAGGCTCGACTCAAGAAAAAAAATTTTTTAATAAGAAAAACAATAAATTTTTTGAGTCAAGAGAAAAAAATTCCTAAGTTAAGATAAAATTCTTAGTTTAAAAAAATTTTCTTGGCTCAAGAATTTTTTTTCTTTTCCCAAGAAATTGATCGTTTTCCTTGTAGAAGTCTTGGTTCACGATTTTTGTCTTGAGAGCTCGAAAAAATCTGCGTAATTTGTACCTCTAGACAATGAAGGATACCTCTTCAGACAATGAAGCTTTTCAAAGTAATTTTATTGGTCTAAGAATTTTTTTCTTGTATCAAGTTAATTTTTTTTTTTTTTTATCAGGAGATCTTGGATCAATACGAGTGCCTTAATTATCTGTTTAAGGTTTAAGCTTAAACAAACCCAGATCTTAATAGAAAAATTAGCAGTAATGGCCGGTATTGATGGCAAATTGTTGGGTCCAGGTATAATAGGAACTCTATCTAGGTATACCGATATTGAATCTTAAATCTCTAGATCTTGGATCTATATACACATATATACACAGTCGGTCCTCAATTTCTTAAGCTTTCTTCTTTTTCCGCTACACATCATAGCCGGCGAGATATTCTGGGTGAGTTGGCGTTTTCCGATTATCGTGGGCTAGATCAAATAGCCGGTCGGTCTCTTTTTGTTGCTGGGTTGATGTCCAAAGAAAGAAGAGAAGTGGTATTAATAGAGGAGCAAAACGAGGACCAGGGGAATGCTGGATGCTGGATACCGGTTGAAGAAGAACCCAAAGGTGAATCCAGGGATGAAATCCGGTAGCGGCGAGCACGTCAACCCACGTTCGTGCTCATCGTACCGAAAAATCCCGCCGAGCCCAGCACTCACGTGAGCCAAATCTCACTTCAATATCTCGTATTCTTTTTCACGGACTCCTCTGCGAAGTATTCCTCTTCTATAAATGTGTATACATATATATAGTCGGAAATAATGACACGAACCTCCAGGCTTATGCACGTGCATGAAAAAAAAGGGTCTACTTTATCAAATTTCGAGCAATTTGTCTTCAGTACTTAATTTTTTGTTGTACAAGTATGAATAAAATCAATTTTAGTGGTTCTATTGCACTTGAAGAGCTCTTGATTACCGACTGAAGGAAAAAATTTTTTAACTCAAGACTCAAAACTAAGAAAAGGTTGTCGAAATAATTTTTACATTATTTTTTGGATTAAAGGTTTTTTTAGTAGTCAAATTTGTCAATAAATTTTGTTTATTGAAATAATTAATTTAGAAAAATTTATTTATAATCTTTTGAGTAGAAAAATGTCGAGTTAAAAATTTTTGATTGATGGTTTAGGATTAAATTGATCTTCTGCTTTGTTGACTTGAGATGAAATGGTTGTTTTTTGGTAAAAGAAATGCATAAACTTCAACTTTCCGCCCAAATTATGGTTTTAAGGACTTTTGTAAACGTTAATAATTTTTTATTCGCAAGAATAATCGCTGTCAATATTATCTGAATGGCTCATAAGTTTATTTTTAAAAGTAAAAATGATTTTTAGAATTGTATATTGACATATAATCTTAATCAAGGTTCTATTGAGTTTAAAAATATCAAATTATTTATTAAACAATATAATTATTAAGTTTTATTATAAAATTATAAATTTAACAATTTAAAAAATGTTATGTGTATTTTAAAGATAATCCTCTTAATTTATCAATATAAACAGATATAAATGAAAATGATTAAAATATGTTGTGTCTGGTACTTGAAAAGGTACACAGAGTCCCGTTGTCACACGATTCCTATTTATAAAGTCGTGACTCGCATGGTTGAGCCCGATTGCCAGTCCCAGGTACAGGTACAGGTACAAGTACAAGTACACTATTATTAAACTTACTATGCTGGATACTATGCTGAAGGTTTTTATATGCAAGTGGAATCGCGAAACGCGTCTCTTTGTAATCATAATCATGTTTGTCGTTTATGTTCGTCATAGTCGCGCGACACGACAAGAAACCCACGAAAGCACGTGAGCTGAGAGTCCGATATCCTCTTTATACATAAATATATATGGACAATTTATAGTGTTCAGTGTTGAGTGTATATAGTGACACTAGCCGTGTGTTGCCACGTGCCACCTCCGATAAAGATTATCCGCGCACAAATTGTCCTACCACTCACCGTACGCACTGCTATCAGAAAGCTGTCACGTAGGCCCAAACGCACGCGACTGTCACGCGTTAAACAACAAACACCGCCGATATATATGCGTTTTTATGCACCGCCTTTACTTAAAGTTCTTCGAATTACGGGAAAATTTTTTTTAACTCTTTCCTCAAACTGAACCTGTCAGGAAAATTTTTTATACATTGTAAGAAATTTTTTTTTCAAAAATATCGTGAAAATGAAAGCGGGACATTCCGCAATTACTGATCTTATTACAATTCATAATAATTAATCACAAATATAATGTAAAAAATATTGAAAAGTACTATTTATTTTTCCTGTAGTATTATTAAGATTAAAATTCATAAACGTAAAAAATTGATAAAATTAATAATTACTTTTTACTATTTTATTATTAAAAATTTCGGGAAAATAAAATATTTTCAATAAAATTACTGAAAAATTAACGATATATTAAATCAAAAAAATTATTCAAACATTTGATCTAATTAAACTAAAATCTAGTTTTTCAAAAATGTAAAACCTAAAAAAAAAAATAATAATAATTAATATTAATATGTCCAATAATAATTTTATTTTGCGTCCGGTAATAAACTGCATTTTTTTGTGATCGAGTTCGCTAACTTTCTCAAATTTAAAATTTAAAGAGTATGTTACTAATGAATGGTTATGCAGCACCCTTGATTAAAATTTAGTCCGTTGATTTTTTTTTTTAATTTTCATCAAATAAATTTATTAAATCAGCAATAAAATTTCCAAGATATTTTTTTTTAATGTAAAAAAATCTACCGCTAATATAAAGTTTAATCATGAAAGATATCAGCTATTTAATATTCACAATGCAACGTCTATTTTCACGCGTGTGTGTCTGTCCACCGTAAAAATGTATATGTAAAAAGAATGACTATATAATAATAATAATAATAATAATAATTACAATAATGGATAAAACGTACGAAGAGTACTTCTGTGGGATGATAATGTAAAGAAGTAGACGCCGGTGGTCGACAGTGGTGCTTACATAATGGATATATTTAATATTTGATAATAAATAGCTGGGACCAGAGAAGCATTTGGTTGTCATCTCGGTGTCGGTGCAGTGTATGACAGCATGGAAATTACTACTTGACGACGCATATCTGACTTGCCAGTTTCCTTCACAACACAACACACAACACACTCTTGAGCTCAGTCCTCTCTTCTCCGATCACTAAGGACCAACAGAGTAAGAGAGTAGGAAAATTTAATTCGACGTGATAATGAAGGAGGGATGCACAAGTAGAATTAACGCAGCCAGGGAAATTAAATTTCGCCGTTGTGGATGGTGTTTCCCATAGCGGGGGGCGAGTTTTGCTGAAAACCTCCAGGAGGAATGAGGGAGCTGGATCCTACAACAAACTCAACTCGGGTTTATTAACGACGATATCATCTCACTTCAGCTCCAACTCAATTTCGACTCCGATGACGTTTACACGGGCAAGACGGGGAGGAAGCTCTCACCAACCGGATAGTGAGTATCCGCGAGCAGACACGACCCTACACTGCTCAGACGTACATTATATATATTTATAAATATATAAGACAAGACTGATCGGGACTTTGCTCGAGCACTCATCTACTCGTCACAAACTTTTCTCATCGACATGTTTGTAATATATAATATTATTTATTATTATTATTATTATTATTATTATAAAAGACAATGGATTAGTCGATTGAGACTCTCGTTATTGTTTTGGTAATGAGATTTTAGAGAAAGTAAGATACTTTTGTTGAATTAAATATAAAAAATATTTTTTTTTTAATAATAATAACTTATAATTAAAAAATTTATTATTATTAATTTGCATTTTAATTTTAAGTAAAATATTAAGGATCCAAAAAAATTTTTTTCTCGAAATATTTATCAAATTAAAACAGTGTAAAAATCATCAAATTAATAATAATAATAATAATTGACGTTTTTAAAGATATAAGCTCATCCCGATGTTACACTCATCAAGAGCTTTCATTTGAGTACCCACATGCATTGTGATATATTTGTCATATATACATATAAATATAATCCATATAAATATATGAAAAATTGATCTGGGTACTTAAATGAAAGGTTTTGACGAGTGTAACATCGGAATGAGCTTATATCTGTAAAAATGTCAATAGTTTACGAGATACAAGGTCATTTCTTAATTATCTATCTAGAGATAGATCATATTTGAATGCCGCCTAATAATATAGATAATCATAATGATCAAAATTTTTGAAGGAATAAAATTTTCGTCATAATTAATAATTATGATTTATGATCAATAATTTTTAATCTGGGTCAAATTTTAAAGACCATAATAAATAAATAAGAATAAAATAACTTAAAAACAATGTACATATATGAAATAATAATAATGAAATTAATGTATTTATTTAAACCGGATACACAGTGGGTGCATCGGGTCGTAAAGTGTCATATAGTGTCGCAGAGTCTTGGTCTTGGGGGCGTCGGCGGACACCGTGACCAAATAAAATCTGTCCGTGAACACCGATGATACTTCTGCTACCCGGCTACCGCTTCAGTGTTAGATAATATGTGTGAGTATCACACATGATATGTATAAAATAAAGAAATAAGTCGCGTGTACTTTCAGCTTCCTCCTCCATCTCTTTTTGTGGACGTGACACGAGACGTCCTCCCGTTTTATACAGACAGAGCAAAACCTGATGCATACAAACAGAAATTACGTGTTTTACACTCAGTCACGAACGTTAAATGTCTTGGCATATATATATAACATAAAGTATGTATATAACTATAACATATATGTGTCGCGTGTGATGGATACTCCACTTGGTAATTGGAACTCTCTTCTTACGTGAGCCAGTCTCCAGTCTCGGCATCCACATCCATCTATTTATATTTATATTTATACTTGTATATTATATATGTGTATACTTTTATGCAGACCGGCATTAAGCAACCCATCAGAGAAATGGAACACGAGAAATGGAACAACAATCTTGCTGTTTGGTGTGCTATTACACTTGCAACACTTAGCTTCTTCATCCAAAACAGCGATTACTATTTCCGACTCGTTTCCGATTTACAAAACTTTAATTTTAATTATTATCATTATAAAGGAGGTTTATTGCATTCAATATGTATAAAACGAAAGAAAAGGCATTTATTGAATGTTAAAAAAAGTCTTTTAATTTACAAAAATTCTATTATTATTTCAACTATGATTTTAAAAAATCAAATCATATTCAACACAAAAATTTTTATGTAAAATTTTTTACTTTTAGATAATTTTTTATAATTTTGTAAATCACTTTTTATTTAATTTTATCTGATAATTGATATCATTTACTGAGATATTAGTGTCCGAGTATTTTAACTCCGGACATGGCTTTTATTGCGCAGTTTTTTTTTTTTAATTAAATCAAAACGATACATAACTTGTCATATACACACGTAATTGTCACACTGAATTAAACTATTAAAACTTAGTGTTAAATCAATCAAGCAACAAGAGTCGGGGTAAATAAAAAGCTAAAAAGTTAATCACGCGTATTAACACACCCAAACTCGACTATAGACTATGAAGTTAAGTATTCATATACATACTGCATCGCACAGGTACTGTATGTATGTGTCTTCAATATAACACACCTTACCTTCGAAATTCTCGAGGCGCGAATAACTTTGACTTGGCTCTTGCTATTGCTTGGCACTGCTTTCTGCTGCTATAAATTCATAATTCTATATACACATATACGTATACTCATATAGAAGTTGTAAACTCCTGTGGCGTAGACCTCCCTCTTTAACTAACACGAAAAGGAGTTGAGGCCCAAGTTTCTACTTCTTGTCGAGTCGCCTCACCACCTAATAATCCAGCCGCGAATGCCAACGGCTAAACTCAACTCCTGAGGTTGTCAAGCTGTCTCTATAAATTCACGACTAGTTAGTCTTACGGCGATTTAACTGTTTGGTTATTATTCTCGGGCAAAGATTTTATGTACATTTCATTTCGGTGCAAACGTATGTGATCATATGTGAAATTTCAAAATTTTTTATTTAAAGCGTTGAAAAAAAAATTGTTATTGCAATAGATAGCTGAATTTAAATTACATTTCAAGTCAAAACTCATTAGAACGTATGTGATCACTGATCAATAAATTAACTTGACTCAAGAGCCAAAATCTTGAACCAAGAATATCATTTTGAAGAAATAAATTCTTGAAACAAGAAAATTTTTTAAGTCAAGAATTTATTCTCTTAACTCAAGAAAATCATTTTCTTCAAAATGGTATTTTTGGTTCAAGATTTTAGCTCTTGAATGAAATTTATTTTTTTATCAGTGTATCAAGAAAAATAAAATTTGAATTTAATTAATTTAATCATATCGGATATTGCATGTACACGGAGAGAATTAATAATAAAAATTTTATATTGTAGATTATATAATTTAATTCTTTTTGTGAATAAATTTTTGGGCATCAAAAATGAACTTTTTTAATGAAGAAAATTAAAAAATTACTTTAGTGACTTATTACTGACAATTAGTAAAGAAATAAAATATTGCAATCAATTAAAAATAAATTTCATATGCTTAAATTTTCCAAGACTCAAAACATCAAAATACCTAAACTAAAAGACAAAAGCTTGAAATTTCTCAAAAAATCAATAATCCCACAATCACATGCCGATAATTATAGCGATAGATGTTTTCTACAAAGCCCAGTGAAGCGTAGTTAAATACATATCTATAGGTAGGTCTTGTTAAGCTGAAGCAGGTGCTGACAGTGAGGGCGATTTATGACGTCCCTATTGTCTCAGGCGGTCGTTAGCCGGGAAGCAATTAGTAGGTTGTGGGATTGGAGAGGTTCCTGCGGAAGACGCACGGCTTCGAGATTCGAGACCTCTTCTGGATCTTCTGGTCCCCTGAGGAGTTTCCCATCTCCATCTTGATCCACTACTTCCACTTCCTTCCTTCCTTTCCATCCACCCTCGCTCCTCAATCCGCGTATAATTATCAGACTTGCGCAGCCACTGATAAACTACGCACTACACACCAACTATCAGATGATAATGATAATGATGACGCTGAGACACTTGATACCGTGCTCAACAGCTAATGGCTCTTCTGTATCTAGCCAGTGATGAATTAACGGCTAAGTAAATAAAAATATTCTTCCTTTTTTAGTTTTTTTTTTTCTGTCAAGGCGGAATCTAATGATGAAAAGACAACAATAAATATAAGGAGGAAGTAGTCTGTAGTCTCGAGAAAATTACCGATGACAAATGATACTGCAGAAAAAGCGACAGTATCACATACTTGACCCGATAGGATACGATGGAGATCTTTATGGGTGAAAATGAACCTCTGGTAGCTCGCAAAGTGGCCCGTACCCACTGTCTACTGTTCTCTACACCCAGGATATGTCACACGGGGTATCGGGTTTCCCTCTTGTCATTGTGCTCTGAGTGCTATCTGAGGTGTCTACCAGGAACCTCAGACGATTGAAGCGCAACGTATTTCCTCTACACAATCGATCCTTGTACACCCCATATCGCCTATTACAATATTAATGTTTTGGATATGTTGAAACTTATAATCGAGACTCTGTACTGCCTTATCAAGCTTATAAATTATCGCAGTGGTCATTTGTAATGGCTGCAATAAGACCTTTGGTTCTTATTTTAATTGGATGACGCCCGCCTACTCGGAGATAGGTGTTGGCGATAGATTTTTATCAATTCAGAGTGAGATTTGTTTTAATTAAAAAGTTTTTGTTTGTTTTTGCTGAGATGGAAGAATTTTTTTGGAGTAAAATATTTAAAATTTGCTCAATGCTGTATTTAAGTAAGAAATTCAAATTTTGTTAAAAAATTGTGATCATTGATTAAAAAAAAAAAATGTTTTTGATGGATTTAAATATACAAAATATGAAATGTATGTATATTTATTAAACACAACAATTTAATACGCAAAGTAATATAAAATACATGACGGCGGGGTTGGAAAAGTGCTCTACAAAAGCATATTGAGCAGGCAGTCGGTTGCGCATCAAGTGGTAACTCCAATTAATAAAATCCCCGCGTATTTTCGCTCATCAAATGAATAAATGCAATAAAATTTTCCACGAGGACGTCATACATGAAACAGCTTCCACTCAAGAAGTTATTTCTCGCTTATATGCAAATTTATCGAAAAATAATTCACTGCTATTGTTATTGTTGTTGTTATTGTACATGCAACTGGTATTGTAGCTCTGAAAGTCAGATTGATAGCAAACGTACTTTCGGAGAAAGTTTATAAAGTATTTTAGTATTTTACAACACCAATAAAAAGTGTTAAGAAATCAGGGAATTGATTTC
Source organism: Cotesia vestalis (assembly GCA_000956155.1). Taxonomy (NCBI): domain Eukaryota; kingdom Metazoa; phylum Arthropoda; class Insecta; order Hymenoptera; family Braconidae; genus Cotesia; species Cotesia vestalis. The sequence continues at coordinate 1,940 of JZSA01004312.1, read as the reverse complement.
CTTTTTTATTGCCGCTTGACGCTTGTAAATTTTTATCTTTAATGTTTCAGTCAGATACGATCTAAGTTTTTGATAAAGTTTATGTTTGACATGACATTAAAATGTCATTGTTATCATTTATCTTGTATCTTACACATGTATGTTTTGCTCAATTTTCTACTTTGTAATTCATTGATGCACAAAGTTTAAATTTTTATAAATTAATTTTTTTAATTTTTTGTTTCAATCCATTAAAAAAAAAAAAAAAAAAAAAAAAATATTGTTCAGAAAAAAATTTTATTGCTTCAAAATTCATTAAGAAAATTATTCAATTTATTATAAAAAATTTTATGTCTCAAAATTAAATCAATTTGCATGGTAATTATTTTCAATTAAAATTTTGATTTTCAAAAATTTATCTTTTATTTTTAATCACAAAATTTTGATCTTCAAATTATTATCTAAATTTCAAAATAAAAATTTAATTTAATCAAAAAATATCCGAATCGTATTAAAAAATTTCCTAACCAAATTTTTGAGTTTTTTAAAATAATTAAAATTTTTCTTGTCAATTTTATGACGAATCAATTTTCATCTACCTGAAGTTGAAATATTGGTACAAAATATAAATACATAAAAGTGAGTTGATATGTTGGAACAAGGAAGGATACGCTGGACACGATAAAAAATAGACGAAAGTAGTAAATATTGACGAGTGTTTGTCGTATGCTCAAAGTGTTAGTCAAGTGGTAGTTTCTCGTTTCCATGTTTGATCGCTACTGCCTCAAATGTGAGTACGAGTGTTTGCTTCAGTACCTCCGCATCCTTCTGTGCTTGTATGTCGACTGGTTTTGTCACACAGAAATTTGTATTAATCTAAAAACAGTTATCCAGACTAACTACATTGTCATTCTCACTCTTCTATTGTCAAATCTTCATCATACTTTGTCAGAAAATGAATATTATAATCTGAAATATATCCCAGAAAAAAAATACACCATATAGTACGACAAAATGGAAAGGAAAATTAAATTCAAAAAATATGAAATTGTTGTCCAGTTCCTGACATAATTCGATTGGAAATAAAACAACTTCATATATAACCAATTGATTTCCAAAGTAAAAAATTTTTTTTTATTAATTTTTGTTAATTTGATATTTTCTAGATTTTTTTTTTCCGATTAATGCTCAAATTTCCGATGCGAATAAAATGAATATTTAATATAAATAAGTCGAAGTCGAACAGAAATAAACTTTCATCTATATATATCAGAATAAATATATATAAATACAAATATAAATGCATGGGCACGTTTATATATGTAGGGCCTCTTTTTAATGTGTTTCAAGTTGTATAAGCAAGTTGTATTATGCGACACCCTCCACTTGCTTCATTCGCATTGGCATTCGGGAAACTTTTAACTTCGGCACGTTTTTGCGATAACGTATCCATAAATACTTATGTACCTCTATTCTTTTCACTCTTGCAATATTCCAGAGAAATGTTGTGTGTTATATTATTATTTTTTTTTTTTTCTATTAAAAATTGTCGGCACTTTTGCTAAGAAATACCGCGCTCATTTTTTCTTTTTTGTCTCAAAACTTTCTTATGAAATTTTTATTTCAACATGAAACAAATGTTCAAAACTTTCAAGTTCAAGGTTTTTTTGGCTGAAAAAATTTCAATAAAACAATTAAGTAAAACGAATTTTTTTTCCATAACAAAAAAAGTGTTTACATATAAACGCATATCTTATTTATCTATTTCTATAAATAGATTATTTAATTTATATTTATTTATTTAGTAAACGTAATCTAGTAACATAAAATGAGTTAATATTTAAATTAACTGAATATATTTTTTAACGATAAACTTTATATCCAATTTCCCTTTTGATATTATTCTCAGATATGTAAATATTGTATCATCCATCACAATCTACCAAGCAACATTTACTATT